>VZUA01014811.1:53752-75599 GCA_013401035.1 Horornis vulcanius
ATTACCTAAGGATTGTGATTTTTGCCTCAGAACCATTTAGAAAAACTTGGAAGTCATAAGGCCAGGTCAGCAGTGGCATCAAGGCATCACACTTGTTCTTGTGGCTGTGCACAGGAACATCTCACCCTGCCACAGACCTCTGGAGTTATCCTGGCATAGGCAACAGCACCGCTCAGGTGACAATATTCTCAGAAAGGTCACACAAGCACCAAGTCAGTCGTGGCTGCCATTTTCTACTGGATGTATTCTGCAGACAGCCAAGCAGGCCCAAACACCATTCATTCTCCTCAGTGGACCAGCACCCAACAGCACCCCACCATGGGATGGTCTCCTTCCCATCCACACCATGGGTTCTGGGGCCTCCAGAGGGCACAGAGCTCCCTGCTGGGCTTTGCACAAGTTGCCTGTACTTTGCATAAACAAGTAAAACAAGATGAATTCTTTGCATGTCAAGGACAGATATCATTCATGCTTTTTTTATCACTGTTGTTTCATAGCTCTATTGCTTCTGCCACTTTTAACTTCCATCCTGAGCCCTGGGAGTCATATTTAAGGTCAACCAGTACACATTAGTTCCTGCCCAGAGTAAAAATTTCCCCCTTACATTGAAAATGACAGGCCTGTAAAACAAAACATGAATAAAAAAAAAGCCATTCATTATTTATAAAAAACCAGAATGGCAGGGTTGTCTTTTTTTTGCATTACACAAATCCAGTACAAAAACTCTAACCTGTACATTATTATAAAAGCTCTGTCCCCTGTAATATCTCTTTGTTTTTGTAATTATTTTAGGCTTTCTACTCAGGAGGAATAAAAAGAGCTTATATTTTCCCAGCACTCTGATGAAATAACTTTGAAATCATGCCTTGTAGTTTTCTTTAGTATAATTAATCTCAAGATGCCACTCCCCCCACCCGCTATGATAGTCTCATTGGAGTGGGTTGTAGGGGGACACTCAGGAGAAGGATATTTTGGTTTTTTGGTTTTCAGCCCAGTTAACTACTCTTTCTCCACAACTAGATCATAAAAATCAAACAAAACCTGCAAGAGATAATCCCCCACCAATAAATTTATCAGGAGTGAATTTTCTGCAGGCTTGCTAAACTGTCATAAAGGGGAGGAGGTAGAGATCAAATATACTGTTGAGTAAGGAAACAGAGAGCACAAACTTTGTCCTCAGCTCGGGGACAATGATGCTCAAAGATTAACCCACCCTCTCAATTAACACCTCACATGAAAATCCCAGCAAGGTCATGGGATCTGTGCTGCAACTCGGTCAATCAGCATTGCCTGCCTCCATACAAACCAAGATCGAATGCAGAATTAACACTGGTCCCCCAAGCCCTCGCTCACAGACTCACGTCAGATTAAGCCCTTGCATGGAGGAGATATGAAAAGCATTTCTAATTAGGGTCTGAGGTTACTGGTTAAAATGCAGTCGAGCAGTCTACCAACCATTCTTCTCCCTCTTTTTTTTTATAATTTTAATTAAACTCAGATACTATTTAATTCCTACCTGCATATATTTAGTACTACTTGAATGCAAACCTGATAAAGAATACTCCTGATCCCCACTTAGCTGCCACAAGCACTTATTAAAAGGAGGGTGACTGTCTTCAAGATCTTCCATGGGTCCCTTTGCAATAATTACTTTTTCTATCAAATGAAAAGCATAATATTTTCCTGTAAATAGATTTTTTTCCTTGTGAAACCTTGACTTCCCTACTCTTGTGACGAAATTATAATTATAACCTCAGTGTAGTGGTTAGTTACTGTCACTCCAGTCCATGAGGAGACTTTTTTCTGTATATGCTCTGCTCTTATTCCATTACTCATAGGATTCTTCAGACGTACACTTGAGGACATTTTGCACCCCTTTATTGGCACAGAAGCACTGCTGTGCATTCTGTGTTTTGAGGAACAGGAGAGAGGGGATTTAGCACCAGTTGGATCCTGTTAAATTATTTGTAATTCTAGGCCACTCCACAACATTTCTGCCATTGTGTGATTAGCAATCTAGATCTCTCCATAACAATTTTTAATATCTACCATGACCCTGGAAGCCTGAGTGCTACATCTACAGCATACTAAAGCCTTGTGACTCCAAATTATAGCCCTGAATAATTCAGGAATTGTAACGGTAGCTCAGTACTTATTAAAGCACTGGGAAAACTTTGGGATTCTCATATCTACAGGCTCTTCATTATTATTCTGATTATAAAGATGTTTTAATATATGCTGTTGCTATTCTTACACATTACCACAATACCATTTGTGAGGAATCCATAAGTGATTCAAGTCCTGTATTAAGCAGCTACACCTCAGAGTATCAAGGGATGCAGTAAAATGAAGTTTTGTTTCTTTTCTGGGAAGATGGGAATTATCTAATAATCTATACATTAAATTTTAAAATCCCAAATTGTGCCTTAGACATCATAACAAAAATCTGATACCAAACTTATTTAAGCAAAACAAAATCATGTACATACAGAGCAACTCCATTTTTTCCCTGATAAGACTCAATACCACAAATAGGGACAAAATTAAGTCTAAATAGTTTAATAACATATTAAACACATTCTGTCTTCTGTGCTAATCCCAAATAAGCGGCTCTAATAAGCCTTAGTGACAAGGAGGATCTAATGAAGAGTTGAATTTTTCATAGGGCTTTTATTAGGTTCATCAGCCTCTTCCAAAGTCCAGGCCTTCAGTCATGACAGCTCTGAAATCTGGAAGAGATTATCTTCAATTTGCTGAGAATAAACATCTCATTTCCACAAGGAAAATTCCATTTGATGACAAAATTTGTCTAAGTCCTATATTTAGAAACCCTGCCACTGGATGTCATACTTGAGTAGCTCTGGGTAAACGTAAAAATTATTAAGAGTTGCAATAATATGAAAAAATCCATGAGGCATTTTCAGTGCAAGAGTAATATATAGCACAGAAAGCATCCAAAATAGCATTTTGGCAAGTTTTATTAATTTTCCCGAGCTGTTGTAAAAGCTTCATTACTTTCTGGACAGTCAGACACAGTATTGACTGTCCTCATCTGACTGCCCCACACTGACAATGACTTGGCTAATGGTTTACCAGAGGAGATACCCCACACTATTAAAAGAAGTCCTCTAAATTAATTTATAACTCAAAGCATCCTCTTCCCAAAACCTTGTGAAATATCAGACGTGTTGAGAGGGAAAGTAGCTTTAGCCTGTCTCACTAAATAAAGCCAGTAAAGTGGGTCAAACCAAAAAATGAAATCCTGGTGTGATCACTGCTCATGTTCTCAGGTTTAAAACAGGTGATAAGGTTTTATTTACAACCATACTCATAATATCTGGCGTGGAGCAGATGATAAGGTTTTATTATTGCTACTTATTTCTGAAAGAAATTACTTGCCATGTGTGTAAAGCTGTACATTAGAGGAGCTTTATGCTGGGTAGGAAATCTGACTTTCCAGGAGAAGGAGAGCGAAAAGTCCCACCAGGTTATACCATTAATGGGAGGGAGGTGAAAACTGTCTGCCTGAACCCCCCTTCATGGAAAAACAGACCCTGGACTTTCTTCCCTGTGTGGGTGCTTCAGTGCTCTGCAGCATAGCAAGAAAGAAGTCACATCCACACAAATTGTGTTCAGACACCAGAATACCAGAATTCTGACCTGAAATCAACGTTAGGATGGCAGCCATGCACGCACAGGCTGGAAAACAACCCTGGCATCTTTGGGTTTTTCCTTCCTTCCATTTTATGAATAAGCAAATGAAAATGCCTGGTCTGTACATCCATCAGCTGCTCCCAGGAAAGTGGCACTGCCACACTTCCATACCACACCAGTGGAACAAGCTTCTCAACATTGACAGGAATTGTAGAGAACTGTCTTCTGTCCATCCAAAACAATTTCGTATTTAGGAAACATCTTTCCCTATCCTCCACAGATATAACCTGGTTTGGTGGTTGGGGGCTGGGTTTTTATTTTTTTTTTAACACTAAATTTTATTAACTTCATTACCTAATTATCTTTCAAGCTTCAGAAGGTGTGGAGGTGTTTTGGAATAAAAGTACATTAAAGGTTCTTCAAGAAATTACTAAAAAACCTGACTGCAAACTATTTCTTTTGATACTGTTTAAATGCAACTGTTAAAAGAAATATTGAAAATTTTGCAAAAACACCTTTAAAAAGTGGAAAAACAAATTCTGGTCAATTCTCACAGTGAAATCATCTCCAATGATTTTCTGTTCCTGAAAGATACCACAAAATCCACTGAATGTTGCAAAGCAAGGCAACCAGAGCATGCAGCACAACCAGCACCCTAGAGAACTCCTCAAAATCGTCAGGATTAAGGATACAGGCATCGTAGTGGGATCTGTTTTAGTTCTAGAGCACTTTTAGAGTATGTCCTGATCTGAAACAGATGGAGACAGTAGCTTACTACAGGAAAATGATGACACTATTTTCAGATAATGGCAACAAAACTTAAACCTGCAAAACTCTATTACAGACAGGCAAGGAGTAAATGGGTAATTAATCATGACAGAAACAAACCAAAAAAACTCCTCCTGACAAAAGATTTTGCAAACTTAAATGCACCATCACTTTTAATAAGATGTGCTTTGTCACTGTTATCTATCCTCAAATTACACCTGCCCCTTGCTCATACTAATTCAGTTTAGCATGCAGAAGCACTGCTTGCCCCTATTAGAAGAGCTCCTGTTTAGTTACCAAAAAAAACCCTTGTAGCTAAAAGAGCAAAAAACTTTAGAAGACATTGTTCTTTTCTAAAGCTCATCTCTCCCATTCAGCTAACTAGTACTCTTTTCATTTAATCTACTCAGGTAAAAATAACCATTAAATATCACCTAAGTATCACTTAAATTCTATTTTGGGGATTTATGGCTAGGATTAGCTTTGTGTCAGCTTTGTGTCACCCCTTAGTACAGGGTTGAATGACAGAAATTCATTTAACCACAGTTTGAATCCCATTTCTTCCTTACCTCTGGATTCATGTACATTTTTCTTTCTAACACGTATTGATTTCGGAAACCCAAAGCCACTTTTTAACACTTTATTAAACACAATATATACAAAGTAACATATTGAAAATATAATAATGAGGCCATTGGTAATGCAATAATGATAGTCAAAGCTCTATCAAATATGTAATAAATATTTTAATTATATACCTCATATATCTGCGCCCCACTGTGAAAAATAACCGGGCCTAGCAATTTTCATGGACGATGACAAGATTACTATTACTAATGGTCTGAGGTACAAGTGTTTATTTTTAACATTATTAACGGTACTAATTATGATGAATACGATTATTTAGAGTCATTATGTGGTAGAAGAGTTTGATGATTCACTCAGGTGCCTAGAATTTAACACTCTCCATCTACCATCTATGGAAATTAATGACATAGCTTAACTCCGTTGTTATTGTACTCACTGCCAAGAAAATTGCTTTTAAAGAAGAAAAAAAGCAGAAGATCACCCAAGTGTGCTGCCCATTTCTTTATTATCCTGCAAACGTTCGTGTTTGCAAATCAGTAAGAAAGCCTGATAATAAGATGCTTCACACTGGAAAAAATGAGACAGTGACTTTTACAGATGAAGGGACAGGTTCCACAAGCCTTCTATACAGAAGTATTATTTTCATTCTTGCAGGGCTTGGACTCGGAGCCCTTGGGCTAGGTACCAGATATCCAAAAAAAGCTTGTATAGGCATGACAGACAAAGGAATATTTTGTAAAGCCCATTTCACAGATGGAAGCTTACATCACAAAAATCTGAGGCCTAAGACCGTCTAGTTTATATCACTCAGAGCATCTTCATGGCCTCTCACCTGTCAACAGGGCACGCTTCACCTCCTGCACAGTCTGTCCACCTCAGCATCTTCACAGCTATTTCATACATGGTGCCATGGCTGATGTATTTGGGCAGACAAGGTGCCACACGAGCTCAAGGACACACTGCAGCTGTGCTTGCAGCCTCACAGGTAGGGAAAAACTCCTTTGGTGAGCAACCTCGGGCTTGTTGTTGGCAGAGAGTGCCGACAGAGGCACACAGCACGCATTTCCTAAAACCAGAGATGCAGGCTCGGCATGAGGCCACCACCCCACAGTCAGGGGAGTCAGTGATACCCACCCCCCGTGGCACGGCCTCACAGGGCTCCACCAAACACCCTCTCGATGAGGAAAACACAGATATCATTTTGCCATTGATTTTGAAGAGGGAGTGGATGCTTAACCCTTTGCAGGCCTCAGCCAAACACGTCCCTCAGATCCCAGGGACTGCTGACGCTGCATCTGCCCAGTGACAATAAACAAGTGCCACCTCTGCAGCGCCATTCCTCGCGGCACGCCGGAGGGAGAGGGCAGAATCATTAACTAGTTAAATCTGATAAATACAGACTCTCAGCAAAAGGAGGAAGAAAATGGACCATTCTCACTTTGTAATGCATTTCCATCGGTGACTGGCACGCTATTAGGATCGGGATCAAAGGGGGTGGGATGCTGGTGTCTGTGGATTTGGGCCTTTCACACTGCCTGATTGATGGAACTGAAAGGCTTCTGCTTGTAAAGCAGTCACCCCAAACAGCTGTCTCCTGCTCCTGTCCTCCTCTCCATTGCAGCATATGCAGTTCAGATTTCATTTACCAGCCCCTTTGAATAGCAAAGCTCTCACCGTGGAAGTAAAGCCTTGCCTCAGAGAGGATGCCTGGCAATTTGCATGCACAGTACTGCTAAAAGCATTGTGAGGCGTTAGTTGCCAAAGGACATGCAGCAATGTGTATCTCCTATCTTCCCTACTTTTCTGGTTTCTTAAATTATCAGTGTTTTACTTCCCTTTCATGTTCAAAGCATAGCAAATTTATTTGATATATTCTGAATGCTGGAGCATGCCAATGACATCAATCAAACTACAGAACACTGGGAAAGCTGCTATAGAGCAATCAGAATTGGCCATAAGCTATAAATATCTACTGTCTCATGATTCTCTTGGCTGCTATGCAAACTTTGATCATTAGCACTGATCAAAGATCATGGGGGATAAAATGGCATTATGATATAATGGCATGTATGCTACAGCTGATACTAAGGGCTATAGATGACCTATGCTTGACTATACTGTCTTTCTCTACACACCAGAAAGATTCATTAAAATGGCAGATCTCTTTTTGCAGCACCTCAGAGGATATGTAACAGAAAAGCAGAGTGCAATCACAATTGGCATAACTATTCATCACCAGCCTGAGTGGTCTGTGTTTGCATTCTCTGCAGCACAGCTCCTTCTAACACTGCACAGGTGACTCAGACAACAGCTAATTGTGCCTGAGAGGTCACCAAACACAGCTAATGACTTTTTATTGTTTTATTGCTGTTTAGATGGATTGGATGTTTCCTCTCTAATAGCAGGACAGACCCAGCATTTCACAGGTAGATCTTGTGTGATAAAGTTACACAAGTTTGGCTTGGCAGTTTAATCTAATCATTACTCATGTGAGTACGGTGTCCTGACAAACATAAATTTTATTCATTTGTAAAACACCCCCCAATGCCCAAATTAAGAAATAGAACATGGGGTCTCCTCCCCTGCCTGCCAGCACTTTGTTCTGTACTCTGAGTTAAGTATTTAAATACCTTAACTAGAGCTCCAAAGCTTTCAGATAAACCAAAGCAGTATCCAACCTCACAGCTGTCAAATAAAATGATATAGAATTGCTTTGCACAAAAGAAATTAAATGAATACAGCCTTACTCATTAACTTATGGGTATTCTCATAGAAAATTCACCCAAAAAGAACTGCAACTGTTTAAAGTTCTCTTAATCATCTACTTTTTCTATGAAAATTAGAACATCTGTCCTTGAGATTTAAGAGTGAGCTTACACAGTCAGGGACAAGAATGTCATATGACTCCCATGGCCACATGAATTTCAGAGCTCTTAACAATAAAATCTACATAGTTAATTTGCACAGTTCAAATTAAAAGTGCTGGATACATGTGCACAGGCCAAATGACACAACAACAACAAATTAAAGTGCATCTTTCAAATGGAAAGCTAAAGTTTTCTCAGATGTGTTATTATTCAGCATGCAGATCTCATTCTGCTTTGCTAATATCACAAGCTTTCTTGACCCTGTAGCTCCAGTATTTCCAAAAAATAATAAAGATTATTACAATTTTCCCCACTTTACACAGTAGGAAAAAAAAAAAAAAAAAAAGGCACAGGAGGGGGAGGTAATCAGCCCAAAGTCTCACAGCAAGGCTGAGAAACCATCACTAGCATGGATCCCACCTCTGCCAAGTCCAACCTGAGTAATTTAAACATAAGATCCTTTTTCAACTGAATTGGAGAAGGGAAATCAACCAGTAGTTTAACACATTCTCATTAACTGGTTCTGTGCAAACCATATTCTCCCAGCCCCCTCAGACTTGCTTGAATTAACTGGAAAAAAAAATCATCCATACAAGTTCTTTTGGTGACACATGTAAAACAGCTGATTCATATACAGGCTTACACAAATTGTCCTCAAAAGCACCACGGTTAAATTGAGTGGAACTAGCCTCCACCAACTTTCAAGGTACATAATAGATATTATAAACTTGTCTTACTTGGCACCAATTTGACAACCTCAGTTTGAGAGAACAGAGAGCGAAAATGAGTTTTAAGCATTCAACTACAAAGAAGTACAACATTCATTATGTACAGTCCTTTAACAGATTGCCCAGATTGTGGACGCCTTCAGCAGACTTGAAATTTAATCTCCCTGGTGCAGTTTTAGTCACTACATGTACCACTAATATATAGCTACTACTACAGCATAGATTACTGTTTAATCCTGAGTTTTTCTTACACTGTCCGTGTTGCTCAGCACATAAAACCCACTCTAGTCTTTAATGGATCTACAAGGCAAGAAGCCAAATTCCACTGAAGCTGAGAAAAAGAGCTGAGAATCAGTACTTATCCCAAAACTGCCCAGCAGTGGGGTATCAGCCCCTTTGAACCTGTCCTTTACTCTCACATGAGGTCTCACAAGCATCCATCAGGTCTACCTTGGTGAAAAATTCTGTGTTCCAAAAATGGGATTGAGAATCACGTGGCCCTCACGCCATGCAAAAGTGAATTCAGCACTACAGCTGAAACCCAAAGTGGTTCAGTGTGCCATTTCTGATTTACGTCTGTGTAAAGGAGAAAAAAACCCTGTCTCCTGGGGAAGCATCTTATTGTGCCTTTGATTCTCAAAATAATTCTTTCTTACCCCATTTTGGGAGGAGGAGACTATTTCATGTGGTTTCTTCTCCCTCTGCTTATTACTGATTCTCTTATCTTGCCTAAAAACAAAGTAAGAGAAAAGTCAGAAGTGTAATTTGACTTTTTCTTTAGGTCATTCTCAAGGTCACTCTGGCAGCAGTCTGATAAAATAAACAGCATAAGCCAAGAGGAAACCTAAATTACAGAGTCT
Organism: Horornis vulcanius; assembly: GCA_013401035.1. Taxonomy (NCBI): domain Eukaryota; kingdom Metazoa; phylum Chordata; class Aves; order Passeriformes; family Scotocercidae; genus Horornis; species Horornis vulcanius. The sequence continues at coordinate 63,218 of VZUA01014811.1, forward strand.
GTTCTTACCAAAGTCAAAGCATGTCTGCACTGGTTAAACTGGGCATTTGACAGATCAGATCATTTCAGGAAGGAATAATTTGGCACTCAAAGTCACTTTACCTTATTTTTTTTTTCTGATTGCCATTATCTCAATCTCTCTAGCATAGTCCAGTTTTGGGCTTACACTACCTGCAAAGTCCCACTGTGTTGTCAGAGACAGTAATCATGATGCTGCTGCAGTGCCTTGATTACATCCCGGTGCTTTTATCTACTGCACTGGCTCCTGTGCTGGAACACATGAGCATTTCCCACTGAGCTGTTGGTGTGACTTTCTTTTAAAGCCTTTCCCACCACCATCACTGTAAGCCTAATGCTGCATTCATAAAAACACACAAGTAGTCCTTGTGTTTGAATGGCAGATAATTCAAGTATTTTCTTTTATGTATTTCAAGTATACTTAACTTTGTAAAGTTTTTTCACAACTGAAGCAAGTTTCAGTTTCCCAACTCAGATGGTCCACAGATGAATACATTCTTTTGAAACACACTTTTTATCCAGTCATGCACTGAGACCATGTGTGTGTGTGTTGTTACACACGTTACACACATACACCTGCATCTACCAAAACACAGAGAGCATTTCAAAGGTGCTTGTGGGAGTTTGGAGCTGAATTCTGCCACCTTGCTCTTAGTCAGAGAAAGGGATTATCCACAAGGATTCTGAAATCCCAACTTCCTTAATAAAATTGCCATCTAAATCTTTACTGGATGCATTAATGGAGAAGAGAACCAAGTGATAACAGCTGTGATAATAAGCTTCTTACATTTGAAGCCTGAAAAGAGGAAACCTGTGTCAACTTATTTTTCTAAGCAAAAGATGGTAAACCTGGAAGTATGCTGTAAACCTAATTACATCAGGTTTTCTCAAGCAATCGTTTCAAATTGCTTTGAAGAGAAACTCCCATCAATGCAAACATCCAGAAGTCACCTTTTAAGTTATCTTTTCATGTGCCAAACAGGAAAAATGATTGATTGCATTTTCACAAATTTGATCCCTCATTTTTAAACCAGACACAGGACTTGTGAAAATTTTTCTGAACTAAGGCACAGTTTCACTATTCTGTTTCTTTTCCAGATGTGTATCTCCAATGAATATTCTGACTGTTCCACTTTCCTCTTTTGTGGGCCACATTAGAGCAGTCTTCTCCAAATGCTTCTCTTTTTCTTTTCCCCAAATTAGTTCTGTATAATCTTAGAATTTTACCCTGTATAGAGCAAATGTAGAGACATGTTTTACTAACATCTTTGCACTTCTCCATAGATTTTCATGAGGTTAGCAGCCTTCTGTCTCTCTCTTTGCTAACTAGGGAATAAAAACACTACTCCGGTTATCCTCACCATTCTAAGTCCCCGAAATTATCAATGTTCACCTTTTGATCACATTACATCCTCCACATCTGCCTAAATATTAAACCACACTCATCACCATAAAATCATAGAATGGGCTGGGCTGAAAGGGACCTTAAAGGTCATCCCCTCCCACCCCTGCCATGGGCAGGGACACCTTCCACTATCCCAGGTTGCTCCAAGCCCCATCCAACCTGGCCTTGGACACTGCCAGGGATCCAGGGGCAGCCACAGTTTCTCTGGGCACCCTGTGCCAGGGCCTTACCACCCTCACAAGGAAGAATTTCTTCATAGCATCCAAACTAAACCTGCCCTTTTTCAGTTTAAAGACATTCCCCATTGCCCTGCCACTCCATGCCCTTGTCAAAAGTGCCTCCTCAGCTCTCCTGTAGCCCCTTTAGGCACTGAAAGCTGCTCTAATGATATGATAATCATGGTATGTGGTTTTTCCAAACCGAAAGCAGCTTCTGTAATAACTCTAGCCCTTGATATGTAAGTACATTAAAACTACCTTTCTTCTCTCCTGTCCTAATAATTAGCCTTCACATGAACTGCTTGGAAAGATCTCTTGCAATCACGCTCACACTGCCCACCTGTACAGAAAGTTTCAAGTACTGAGACAGCATAATTTTTCCGAAAATAAAATATAATGACCATGGCAGCAAAGAGGACATTTAATTCTTCTTCCTTAAAGAAGAAAAACCTTGGAAGCAGGATTTTGAAAATGAACACTGCAGTCAGGTTTTTTTTCCATTTTTTGACAGTTTGTGGCAAAGTTAAAAAGCACTAATGCATGCCATTTATTTCAGATAGATAAAAAAACAAAAGAAAATGCATCATCAAGCAAAGTTTTCACACACTTTTTGCTTTCTTAGAGGGCTTTTTAATAGGAATTATTGTCATTTAGCTCATAGATTATCTCGACTGAACAGGAGAGCAGCGTCAGGTCATGGAACATTGGTCATGCGTGACCTTGGAATTTCTGAACACGCTCCTCACACCTTTAGAGAAAGCCTCACCTGAAGTTCTTTATCACCACCCAAGTCACTGCACTTCCTAAAAGTCTAAGAGTAAATAACTCATGAGAGATAATGAAGATAACAAAGCATCTGACTGCTTACTGAAACCTTGGTATTTACCTAGACCATAAAACACAGCAAAATATGTTCCTAATTATCTTCTACCAGCCAATATTAGTAGTTTTTGTCAGTTTGAAATATTTTACAAGTCCTTAAAACATTCACTTCAGGGCAAGGGTGCAGGCCTTATGCTGGCCAGCAAACATACTGAAAATAAGCCTTGGCAAACAGTTTTGACAGAGATATTTTGGGCTTCAAGTTTTGTTGATAATGCACAGACAAAATCAGTATTACATGGTATTTTTATTAAAACAAATTGTGCGTATGTTAAAGGGATTAAAAACTGGGTGATGGCTCTCAACGTGTTGTTAATAGGGAATCAGTCAAAAAAAAGCCATTTCTGTGGAGATGTGCCTTACACAGCTTGTCTTGATGTACTGCTGCAGAGTGTACACATCAACAAACCAGAAGGAAATAGAGCACGGATACACTCACAAATTTTCAAAGTAGATAAGAATATGCTGGATCACCAGCTGTGACTAAAATTTGCTTACAATTCTTGGATGCATAAACAGGGATGAAAAACTAAGGAGGGAGAACTAGCAATATATGCAGCAGTGATATTCAGTCATTAACAAATTACTTGATATAGAAAACTAAGATTTTTTCCCCTGAATTTTTAAAAGACATAGTCAAAGTTTGGAAAACCTGCTGTGCAGGAAGGTATCTAACATGCCTTCAATCTAAATAGACTGTGCACAAAACTAAAAGAGTTAGCCTGACTTTGAGGTAGAAACATTACATATATCTGGTGAGAAAGATGTTTTTCTGTTCTCTGAGGAGAGTCATGATCCTTACAGGTACATCACATCCTGCTGAATGAATATATCTATGTCCTCCAGAGGACAGAGTGTGAGACAGGAGCTGTGATAGGAGGTGGGATGAACTTTATTCTCAATCTTCTCCCACAGCTTCACCACAGGAGGGGACAAACCTCGTGTTCAGATTTAGTTGCAGGCCTGACCAAATTTAATATATATGTTGGAGTAAAGAGCTCTGTCTGAAGAAGTTATGCTCTGGGTAAAATTCACTTTACTGGATTTAGCTTCCCAAAAGAGCCACTCGTGTTTGCCTTGAGGATTGTTTTAGGGGAAGCTGTTCGTCATGCCAATATAATTCCCTTCACACAAAAGTAATGCTCTGTACTGGATACTAACAATCTATATAAAATGATGTTATTACCAGAGTCACTATGTATATGTTGGCAATTACATATATTTTTCTTCTTTCCACTGTATAAATTTCCTTCCCCTAATAAAGTGTGCAAGATTTCCCAAAGAGTTTAATAACCCAGACTCACTGAAGTGTAGCTGTTAAAATAAGCTAAACTGGTTTAACTTCTGAGCTGTCAGACCTAATTTCAAATGACGAGATGTGACCACTGTTTTCATGCGAATTGCTAAAATTAGGTAATTTCCAAACATATGCAATAAATACAGGGCAGAATGTCAAAGTTCACAGGTTTTTTGTTGTGAATTTGCTTTCTTAAATGAAATAAGTGGCCAAGAAAAAGCCATTAATTTGTTGAAATAATCTAAAATAGTTTAAACTGTTAACATACTAATAAGCCATGAAGAGTAGTGTTCCTGCAATCTAAAAAAGTTAATTTTCAAAAGGTATTTTAACTTTTTTTTTTAAGCTATCTGGTTCAATCTTTTTTTTTCCCTTCAGGCAGTAAAAGCAAATGCATATGGCATGAAAATCTGTTAAAACATAGTACTTTACACCTTTGTTTGTACCTGCTCCAAATATATTTGTCTATAAATTAACTGCACATGGTGGTTTTCACATTGGCTTATTTTATCCATGTGTTCAAGAAATTTAATACATCACTTGTGTTCCCTCAATTACAGCTCAAGTCATCAGACAAAAAGAGGAGGAGTATAAACATAGCTACGTATTTTTGCATTTTTATATGCAATTTACGCCCAAGGCATCAACCATATGTAAAAAAGGTGAGAAAGTAACCCTGTATTTCTACTGCATCTCAAGAGCTGAACTTTCTTCAAATGCCAATGTCTGGAGCAAGCGGTGGATGCTCCATCCCTGGAAGTGTCCAAGGACAGGCTGGACAGGGTTGGAGCAACCTGGTCATGTGGAAGGTGTCCCTGTCCATGGCTGGGGGTGAGAGGGGATGACCTTCAAGGTCCCTTCAAATCCAAGCCATTCTGATTCCATGATTTTACAGGCAGAGGAGCATCTAGTGGGAGTGGTCTGCAGGGCAGATCATCCAGTGGGAGCCACACAGCAATCCCGTGGTGTCCATCCCAACACCAACCATTCCTTTACGCTCTCCAGCGGCAGCAGGACTCAGGTCAGCAGCTAAACGCTCCTGCTGGGAGTTTTTCTGAAGGAAATCCACTGATCCCAGGTATTTCCTACATGCTCTAAGGACACCCCAGGCCTGCCTCTTGCTCCTGAGAGCCAGGGTCCCTGCTTCAGCAAGGCTGCATCACAGAACGCCCCGGGCTCTCCGCCAACTCCCTCGGCACACGCTTCCATGCAAAGCGGGGCCGATGTTTGTTACATGTGGGCTGGGTCACCTCACCCCTCTCTTAATTTTAGCACATGTGAAATTTGCCATATGGGCAGCTCTGAAGAGTGAAGCCCTTCACTTTCTTGCAAGAGTAGTAGAGCACAATCTCTTCCATCACTGTTACCTTAATGCATCTCATCCCTTGATAGAATTTTTAGGAAAACTGAGCTGCATCACCAAGTCTAGTTCCCAGCTCCTGCAGACCACACATTCCTTTTCCCAGGCTAATCAATCCCCAGAAAGAACTGACAGGCTAGAGGGTTCTCCTTCTCTGTTCCCACCATTGTTCCTACTCTCAGGTTGCTTTGAGATTCACTCTTGGAACAGTTCAAAGATTTGTTCTCACTTCCGCCCTTAATTTAGCACCGTGTCATTGCACCAATAATATTCTTGGTGTTATGGGCAGGCAAGAGAATTAAGATTTTTCTTTCCATTCCCTTCTTGCAGTGGAAACCTCAACTTTCAGGTACAGCAAGCCCATCTTTCTTGGTAGTTAGGCTGTGACCAGAAATCTCATTTCACATCACCCTTGCTATTAAATCAGCCTGCTCTGGATTCAGACAGAAAGTTGAGACTGCTTCACCTGATGCAATGGTACACTTATTTAAAGAGGTTACATATGGAAAAGGTTAATGCCACAATCCTGCAAAAACTTGCTTAAATGCCTAACTTCAGGCGTAGAAATAATTCCATTAAATTCAAATTACTCAAGCCCACTGAATTCAATGTGCCTATGCCCATGACTAAATTATAAGGCACAGGATTGTGGATGTAGAGATCGTTATCCATGACCCAATTTGGTGGGTCCTCACATAAATCAGATAAGCAAATCCCTTTTGCTCATGTTTGCACACTGCAGAATCCTTACAATCCTGGATATCTTAAGAGATGAAAACAGGGAGAAGCAGCCAAGTATCACAGGCACTATGGTGGATTTTCAGTCATGGTCTTAAGTATTTAGTTTGGTCACTTTTTAGGGAAAAAAAATATGGTATAAGCAAAATTCAACACAGCTTCTTTGTGCTACTTGCATGTAAAGATCCATGTTCCAAATTTTAACTAAGCACTGCCTAGAGGGTGGAAATACTGTCTATAGGAGCTTTCTTTAATTTTCTCTTCAAAGCTTAATTACATTACAGGAAATATTTGGCTAAGGTGTGGCTATTCATCATAGTATCTCTATTACCAGCATCATCAGGGAGGTTTCTGTCAATTTTTCATTTTAACCTGGCTTTTACTTTCATAATATAATTATATCCCCTCACTTCATTTATGTTATAAAAAGAAATTACATCTCTTAATTTTCTTTTGCTAAAAGAAAAGCTTTTTCTTTAAAAAACCTATGTGGTAGTGTGCAACATATTTAGAGCTTACGATCAGCAATTTCTCTAAAGAGGAAGATTTCAGGAAAAAAGTGACTCTAAAAGTAATTTCAGCAGCAAAGTAGATTAAATATCCACCATATTAGTCACAGAGTATTAGATGGAATTGGATTGACTGGGAAGAGGTCAAAGAGTTGCTGAAGGTTTTAGCCCACCAGAGGAGCAATAAAATTCAACCATACTTAAAATCATTAGCTTTAAACCCTTTGATATTAGATTCAAACCTCCAGCGCTCACAGAAGGAACCTCCAAGCACCATGCCAGGCCAAAAGGAAACCCTCTAAGACATCTGCATTTCACGGAAACTTTTCAGTGAAGTGCAGGAGTGACAACAGAAGGAACCTGCACACGCAGGACACACCGAGCCACAAACAGAAGGGGAAGGAAAATGCAGCCTTTAAGGAAAGTTAATTTATAAAATTGCAAGATATTCACTTTAACAAGTTCTAGTGGGGCCCAGGGGACATTTTTTAAGTGGCAAAAAACCTTCAATCACCAGTTCCTGCATGGTTCCTCCACTTTAATTCCTAGCTCCCAGTACCAGGGCTCATTTCTCCCTTTCCTTTCTTGGGATGACTGGGCACATTCCCCCTCCCAAAGGACGTGTTTGCCAAGCAGGTATGGCACCAAAATGAGACAACCAAGGATCTGAACTGCTTGACATGACAAAGGAAAGGTGCCATATGCTGACAGCAAGGCAAGGAGGAAATCTAAAAACACAGAAGTCACCTAACACAGCAACAATCCAAAAGAAAGGGAAAAAGGCAGAGGAGTAATTAAAAACCCTGAAGACAGTGATGGGTCTCGAGTTTTTGAATTGACTCCCTATTTAATAGAAAGGATGGTTTCCACCCGAGAGAAGAGAGATAAAAGAGAGACTTTGCTGTAACTAATAACCAACTGACATATTTCTGTTGGTTTTGTACATTTCTTCACTCATTTTGAAAATGACAAGTATAATTAAAGTTGTTAAATACATCGAGAGACTTGTCAGTCAACTAAAATATCAACTCTTATAAATTCTCCACAATAAGCACTGCACACAGCACAATGCAGAAGAAATTAATCTCTCACCAGAAAGATTTAGTCATTTGATGATCTTAAAATCCCAGATTTTCTATTTCCTGGGGCAAAATGAACTTTTCTTCATGTGTTTGTGGATATAAAATGCATGTGTTTAATTTAACTTAACTTCTGCAGTATGGCAAAATGAAAATCTCAAGAATTATTTTGGTGCCTATTCTGAAATATTTAAAGGGGTTTAACTTAAATGCACGTCCTACAGGGGAGCCCATTAGGGTTTTGGTTTTTTTCCTGCACAAGTATATATTTTCACAAAGGATAAAACAAAAGAAAAAGAGCATGTCTCAGAAAGGTGCATTTTAGGGACAAGTTTCAGTGGAAAAGACTCATGGCTATGCCGTGCCACAAGGCTCAAACACAATCCATGTGATAATTAAATTTTGTGTTAGCTATGTATATGCAGGATGATTTTAACCCCAACACATAAAACCCTCTTACAGCTATAGCTTTGCAAGCCATTCAGAAAGAAGCCAACCCCTCAAAGTGTGACTTCAACACTCAGCTAATCCATGTGTGCTAACAGGTATGACATGATCCAAAAGGCTAAAAGCCTCTCAGGAGAGAAGAGCCCATGGAGACACATGAAACACTTCAGAAAAAGTGCTGAAGGAAATAAACTACCCTGGAAAGTGTGCTTTTTCAGGATTTGATAAGAAACAGTGCCTCAAAGCAGCCACCAACACTCTCCAGTATCTTATCACATTCTGATGAAACAGTGGATTAAGTGCAGGAAAATTCATGAGCAACTTGTGCATGTGCTGGAATGCTCTGCTTCAGCCTCACTCCTGCGAGGACAGCATGGACCACACAGATTTTAGTCTCTTTCCTGGGGGAAATGGGTGCTGGGCACAGCTCAGGGCTCACACGGCTGCAGGGGGCACTGCAAGGCCAGGAGGGCAGCAGGTCCTTCCCTCCCCTCCTGAGTGTCCTCGTGGGGACAAACCTTCTGAGAGGTGGGGGAACAACAGGTCCCTGGGACAGACTAAAACTCTTCAGGGAAGCAAAACCCACAGGAACATTAAGTGTATTTATTGTAATTCATGGAAAGGCATTCAAAAACTCATTACAGTTTACAGCAGTAGCTGTAGTTGCTGGTTAAGTATAATCAGAGAGGAGCACAAAAAAATAAAAAAAAAGAACACAAACAAAAAACAAACAACAAAAAATCCTGAACAAGCAAACAAAAAATAAAACAGAGCAAAAAACCTAAACCAAACAACACAGGAAGATTTCGCTTGGCCACTAAGACATGTGTTCAAGAGCAAAGTCTGTGAGACAGGAGAATAACTTCCACCCTGTCAAAACCTTCCAGGCTGAATTCCTTCTGGTACAATAACTATGAGCTTACTCTGGAGACTGGAATTGATGCTGTCCAAATTAGCACAACTGGTGCTATACCTGGGTTCTCAAGCTATAAATGAACTAACCCTGATTATAAAATAAATTTTAATTCTTGCTTGAAACCAAACCCTTTTTTTTTTTTTTCCCTCCTTTTAAAAGGCTGGCTTATGCTCTGGTATTTTAGCACCCTCACTAGTTATAGCAGAATTTCTCATGATCAGATGGGAGCCAGACCAGCCTCTCCCCTCCTGCCAGTGGAAGGTCAATCCTCAAAGCAGCCCAGGCTTTGTTGTTGTTTAAACCTTGACAACACTGCTGGCATTGTCAGAAATAAGTGAAGATTTATATACAGGGAATACCTGACCACTTGGAGCTGGATTGGGATCTCCTGTACAGGAAAGATTATTTATGAAGTTTATAAATATGCTTTATAAAGCAAGACAGTTTCTTTTGTACTTCATAAAAGTAAACATAGAGACTTTATAAAATTTCTTTTCCCTGATGGAACTTATTGCTTTAAGCCATTTTGACGAGTAGGCACCAGTGTTGGAGTAGAGTAAAATGTGTACTCACAAATATTATCTGAGAACACTTAAAATATCTCCAAGGATTTTATATGCTTGGTAGAATACACTATCATATCAAAGCAATTCCTGTGTTTCATAATTTAAATCAGAGCTGGAAAAATAAGGCTGGGGTGATCAATTTCTTTTCAGGGATAGTGACTGAAAGAATAGTTGACATTTCATAGGTTTTTTAGTGCCTAAAACAGTGTGTTTTCGATCTCTGAAGGCTTATTTTTCTTTCTAAAGATGGCGTGGGGCCTGGGGGACCCACTTAAAGTTTCTTGCCATACTTGGCCAAGAAACACAAAGTGTTGGTGAAGTATAAACACAGAGCCCTTTTTCTTTGACCCATTCTGCAGTGTGATGGGATAGTGTTGTTAGTTTATGTGAGAGAAAATAGCATAGGCTTTCTGAAAAAAAAAAAAAAAGTGGAATTGGATTAAGGCCTTTGTGCAAGCCTCAATGCTGAGGGGAATTAGCAATAGTTGTAGGCACTTAAAGGAGCTCTCATGCTGAAGCTTATCCCAGATTTTACACAATAAACATTTGAATATCAACAGTGTTTTGCAACTTGCAGCACTAATGTATAAACTTCTTCCTTTTGAAACTCCCAAATCCCTCCAAACGTTCGCAATACCCTCTACATAAACATGTAGGGCCTATAGTGGGAAACACCCAGTCAGGGATGTAAGTCTGATTTTCTTATTTCTTTTTCATCCCTGGAATCTAAAATGAGATCTAGTACCATTAGCTGGTATAAGCACTTCAGAAGTTCTGTATTTTAACCAACTTTTTCCCCTCCAGCCTTACTTTCCATTTAAAAGACAAAGATGTCAATGAGACATGAGCTTGACTTGGGTATCTTAACATTACATGTTCCATGTTGCAATAAAAAAGCACTACCAAACTTTTGAACTGATTCATTAAAATACTGATCTATCCCTCTTATCAGTACATTCAAAGCATTTTTTTTAGCTCAACTAACAAGCTTAAACCACGCTGCAACATGAACGTGTGGGACAAGGATTCAATTCCCTTCCTTTAAACTCATCTGCAGGTGAGCAGGACTCAGGACAACAAGGAAAAGCTAGACTGCTTTCTGCTGGAGCTCTCCTAACATCCATGGAGCTGCTGTCATTGGCTTAAAGTCAAGCTTGGCAGTTAATGACAGACTGAGAGCTTATAACATTAGGTGTCTAAATCCACACTGACTAGAGTTAGGAAAAAGGTCCATCTTTTCAGATAGTGATCAGCCAGATTTGCAGTTGACATGGCATTCCTACTGGCTTTTCTAGATGCCACTTAATTTTGGTATCCTGTTTAAAGGATGACAGCCAATTCAAGAACAAATTACTTCCACGCTCTTGGTGTGAACCCAAAGTAAATCTCAACACAGTATTTAATTCTAAAAGATTTCTGTCCCCCCCCATTCCCTTTTTAACTCCTGTTAGGTAGGTATGCATGTAATCAATTTTACATCTTTGTATCTGTAGCTGTCCACTAAAAGATGGAACAAAGAAATGAGCCCATGGTGAAATAGCAGGGTGGGAAAAACTTGGAGATCATTTTTTGTTACAGTGTTTGTTTTGTGCTTGAAAGGGCTGTGATAAGAAACTCATTGCATTAAGAAAAAATGAAGACATTACTGCCCTGTCCAGCTCTGAAGCATGTTGAAGCAGTTTGCCTATTGAATTTGATACAATGATGTATAGATGAATAAAGTTATCTCTAGTATTGAATGGGACGGTGTCAGTGGGAGGGTAAAAAGGGAGGAACTTGGAATCTGAAAAGAATACTTTTCCCCCCCTCTTTTTAAGAACTTGAAGGTCAGGGTCCAGCTGCCGTAAAAGGCTAGAGGACAAACAAAATGCTGCACAGGCCCAAATAAAGACAACTATAGACACATAGCAGAGGTTTCCTGCTTCAAGTAGCTATTATATTAACCTACACTTTAGGCAAAGAGCATTTTAGGTTTCACACTGATGAAAACATAGGATGGGCAGAAGCATCAATAAAAGTTGCACCTTTAATGAAACAGATGAAACAGGCCAGCAAAGGTAGGAAACAATTTTTTAAAAGAGGAAATTATATTGATTCTAGTTTTCTTGAAACTAATTATTTTGATTGAGATAAGGCAGTAAACTTGGTTTTCTCCTCTTTACATCCAGCCAGGAACAATTCTAACAGATCTGTTGCCTAGCTCTTTGCAAGGCCTGTATCATAAACAGCAAGAAATAGAGAGTCTTGAAATCTGAGGTAGTATATGAATAATATACTTGAACTCATTCATCCATGTTTATAAACTGTTAATATTCTGATAAACTGCCTTTCACATTATGGTCTGGGAAACAAGGGTAAGAATCTTCAGTGAAGTAGTCAGAAGGGTTAATATCCCTGATGAGAGGAGAAAACTGCTTTAAAACATCAAGTTGAGCTGCATTTTGTCATTCATGCTCAGTGCTGCTTATTGTTGTCTTGTAATTACTCTAAATTTAAATGTCTCCCCATAAGATGAAAGAATGGCTAGTATCTTTTTTTTTTTTAAAGAATAAAAACTACTAGCCTGCGCTGTTCAGCAGGGGGGAGGAGGGGGCTGGATAGCTTTGACTGAGTTTGCTTGGTTTTTTTTAAAACAAAAAAGAAACAGTGGAGTTAGAATAGCCTCATGATGTCAGGTTTTTAATATACATAGGAATAAATTTAGCAGCTTCAGATGACCATTATAAAAACCAACCCAATTCACTGAATTACTATTTTTTCAACACTGGTTGGTTTTTATTGTTGGGGGGGGTTTGCTGCTTGTATTTTATATCACTGACAGAAAATTCTAAAAAATTGTTCCAGTTAATTTAACTGATTGATTTAGCATATACATTTTGCAATAAAGAGATCTACTGATGCCACATAATCAAATAAGCCCTTTCCAAATCAACCTCTAGACTAGATAT
>VZUA01014811.1:83155-109845 GCA_013401035.1 Horornis vulcanius
AAAGTAGCAGGACTAAAGATCTTTATTTTAAAAGCTTAAACTCTCATTACGGCTCATTCACTTTGACATAGTTTATTGAATTTTTAGGTGATTTCAAAATATAAAATATTAAAGATATAAAACCACTGTTGCTATTTAAAAAAAAAAAATCTGCCTAATTTTTTTCTGGTTTTCACACCAGTTTTCCGTTGTCTCCTGCATTCAGTTAAGCAAGTGTTTTAAAACACTGAAAACTGTGAGCATCACATTATTACACTGAGAAACTGAGACATATTTGCATAATGAAAAATAATTATGTAGATAATATCAATAAGTATGATTAAAATCATCTATTTGGGGGGGTTTAAGTGGGAAGATGTAACTAATATTTTATATTTTGAAATCACCTAAAAATTCAATAAACTATGTCAAAGTGAATGAGCCGNTTAACATTTTTTAAAAATAGCATGCAAAGCAGAAAGCAATTGTTTTATTTTAAACCTCTTTTTATAATATTGTTGTTGCATTTTCCACAATTAACTGGAAACTTAATCCATCAAAAGTACATACAATTAAATCAACTATACAGAGATGAAATTACTTTTCATATTTCTCTTCACATGCAGAGACAGAATTCCAAAATTAAAGTAAATTAACTAGGTTATTGAAATCCACTTGCAATCCTGATTTTAGACTTAAACAGTATTTTAGCAAATACTTAAACAGACAATTACTGTTTATATGGGAAACAGAAAACTGCCTGCAGATTTAGATGAGCACAATTCACTAATATTGACAAGTAAATAACTGGAGCTGGAATCGTACTTAATTATTGTAGTCAACAACATTCATTACTGAAGGCAGCATGCAGCTAATATTAAAGTACAACATTATATATTTACATATTTGTTATTTGCCCATTTTTCCTAATAAGATAAATTAGAAAATATGAAAAATGTTTAATATGTTTAATATGCCGGTACTAAAAAGTGCAAGTATTAATCAATTTGGCAAACTGAGATGCAAAAATCCTTTCCAACAAAACAAAAATATTCATTAGGTCCCTGTCCTGATATCTGACCAAAATCTTTCTAACAGTGCCGCTGAATTCAGCAGGGCTCAGACCAGGATCCTCAACAGGCTCACAGAATTTCTTTCCCTTGATTTGAGCTACTCTCAAACTGAAGAACTACTGCAGCTTGACTTTTGGCTACAATTACTTGAATCTTCACACAGCAGCTTCATTTTTTTTTTCCTTTTATAATCTATTTTAGGATTAATAATAATAATTGCTATCACTGTCTGAGCATCACTGATATTAAACAGCATGAGAAGAAGTGCCTGTTCCCAGGGTTAGAGTCCTACTTTTCATTGTACATTAAGGCTCTGTAGGGAGCAATCTCTGGGGGGCTGCTCTTACAGAAACACCCTTTTGAGTAGTTTTGGGCACCCTGTGGCTTCTTTCCCTCTTGTCCCTCTGCAGAAATATTGGTGCCCAGATATGTCCCAAATACAAAACATCAGCCTGCACAGAGAGGTCCCTGCTGGCTTTAGCCTGGGGTGCAACTCCCTCCTACTCAACAGCAGCACAGAAATAGTTGCAAGGCCAAAAAAAAAAACCCACAAAATGTGACAGGTCTGGACAAGCAGCTGGTGCACACATCACACCAGGGCTGTGACACGCAGTAGGTCTCAGGGCAGCAAGGCAGACTACAATAAAAGCAGACAGCTGAAAAACAGCCAGCAGCAACTTTGGGCATGGACCTGTCAAAGATTCGCTCGCTGAGGCTCCTTGGTGAGTCCCAGAAATGCTGTGGCTTCTGTGTTGGGGGCTCTGCAAAAACTCCTGTGAGCATTTGGAAGTGCAGAGGACCCACAAAGTGTCCAAAGGCACAGCAGAACAAAGCAGTCATGTTTTCTTGCAAAATGTAACTTTACATGCCAGAGGAAAGAAGAAATGCCCAAGTCTCCAGAAAACACTGCACACCTCTAATTTCCACTGCAGGTTCTTTATCAACTTTCAAATCCTTTCTGACATTAAGCCTGTTTTATAGCAATTCCCAGCAAATTCAGGCTGCACTTCTAACAGAGAAAACGCTTCTAGATCCTCTAGCTATAGAATTTCCCACATGTAATGTATCACTCAGACCTGGGCAAAAAGCCCTAAATTCTACCTGCCTCAGCAAGGATCTCCTTTCCATCTTTGCAAAGAGCACTGCAAAGGGAAACAATGATAGAGACACTGCTCAGAGCACACCGAAAGCAAAGCAACTCTGGCCCCACTGGCTGCTTTCAGGTTTGGGAGGTAGATTTTTCCTTTCCAGTTGCCTTATGTGAATAATGTGGATTTTACCACACAAGGGGAACTGACAGTGATCAATACATCAAAATTATTGTATTAATAACACAACAATTCACAACCACTGCTGGCTGGAGAAGAAACACAACGGAAGCAGATCACACCAAGGCTTACTCAAGCCCTGCACTTCTCTGTGTTCAGGCATAACTCCCCTGAAATCAATGGGAATTTGCTTGAGTATGGATGGTAACCCTGCAGTTAAAATATCCATTGCTTCACTACAGACCATTTCAAGGGCTAGGTCTGATTATTCGTCCCCTGCAATGGGAAAAGCTATGCTCTCACATTTCAAAATCAGGGGTGGGCTGAGAGGGCTGCCAAGTCTCCTCCAGCATCATGGCACCTCATTGTTAATAGTCTTCAGAAGCCCCTTATTTCCATTTACATGAGTTCATTAGGATTACACAGGTGACTGATGTTCTATGCTAAGTGTCTCCGTGATTGCACAAAGTGCCATATTAACAAAAATCAAAATAAAAATGGTTTGTCAAACACCACACAAAATGCTGCCGAGCGCTTCACGGGCAACTGTTTTAGCCTCCATATGCCTGCACACTATGAGTCAATCTTTAATTACATGATCATATAGAAAACTCCAGCCTCAGTGGCAGGGGCTCTGCAACATTACAAGCAACAAAACCCAAGGGAAGGAGCACACAGGGCTGCTGCTTCCCACTGCTCCCACACCACTGACACCGCACCAGCATCTCCCTGATCTCAATTCTGGTTATTCTCAAGTTTCCACTAGAAGAGAGGCTTTGTTTCAAGACTTCAGAATGCAAAAGCAGCTAAAATTTGTCTTTACATCACCAAAGTCCAATTGTCTTTGAATATTTTGAGTCAGGCCCATACTGAACTTTTTCTGGCTGGATTACTGCTGTCCTCCTTTCCCCTTTTCTTCTGTCCACATGAGGTACATGAAGTCTGCCTCTATAAACAGTGTCCACTTGGAGTTCCTTCTACAAACCCCATAGTCTTCTAAAATCCAGAGGCAAAATGCTAAAGAAAAATGGTAATGACAGTAAAAATCAGAAATATAAAGAGTAGATGAAAAATGTTGGGTTGGGTACATGTCAGAGATATTTTTCTCCGGCATTTCACAGCCCTGACAAGCAGCACATGCAAAGACAGTCCCAGGGTGGAGCCGGGACCCCCAGCCCCAGGAACAGAGCAGCCCCAGGGGGACCAAGGTTCCAGCAGGCAGAGGAGGCTCATCCCACCAGCAGCCTGTGACTACAACTCCCCAAAAAACTTCATGTCAGGGCTACAGGTCCTTTCCCTTCCCTCCTGTGACTCTCCAGGCCTGAAGCTTGATGCCCTTTCCCCAAGGCAATGACCAAAGCATCCCAGGTAACCAATTTCACCAGGAAAACAGAGCAGAGAAGTTAAAGCAGTATATACATTGCACTCCATAAGTTTTATTAAGTGTTGAATACACAAAGAGCTAGGAAAAACACTGATTCAGCTCTGATCCTAACACATAAGCCTAAATGCATCTTTGCTGCTAGAAGCAGTCTTACCTACTTCACCAAAATAAAAAAAAAATAAATAAAATAAATCAGACAAATTAGGTCATATCAAGCTTTAAACTTTGCCATTTTTTTCCCTCACATAACTCGCTGATTGATTCCTGAGTTGGGGTCTTTGAGAATTTTGCACGCTAGGCACTTGTGTGGCAAGCAGAGTGTCAGGGAGCCTCAGGTGGATTTCTGGACAAGGGAATAATATAAATATGTGGAGTCTGCTCAGTGCCCTCTCCATGCACAATAGCCCTGAGTGGCAGCGCGTGGTAAGCGGATGAAGCAGGAAGACGTGCATGATCTGATGAGCTTGGCTAAGCTGGGGGAGTCTCCTCTACTCTGCTAAATTAAAAACCTCCCTGCAATTTCAGTCCTAATCACCCCCTCTGATGCTGTAATTGATGATGGTCAGTTAACTCCTTCACTCCCGAGGCCATTTATCAGAACCTAGGGATCTGTGCATCAGCCAGTGCTTCGAGACTTAAATCAGCTCAGTTTAATGGGGGTTTCTGGAAATGTTAGGGATTTGCAAGTGATATGAAGAATATGGGAAGTTGCAGCATAAATATTTCATGGCAGGCCTTTGGATACTTCAGATCCATAATGCCCCACTCCCAAGTGGTACAAGCTGTCTTTAAGCCTGGTTTGTGGCACTGAGACATACATTGGCTTCTCTGCCACTCTCCTCCCTGTGGCTGGCACAGGCAAGGAGCCAGCAGCATTATTACACCCTTGCACCTCCCAGCTGGCAAAATGGCCCTTTGCAGCCTTTACCAGTTGGTGCAAGCTGCTCTAACTTGTGTTGAGAAACCAAACCAGAGAAGAAAGTCCTATTTGCATTTTCAGCCTGATTCCAGACACAGCCCCTGTATGCTCCACACACCGGCTTACTGTTGGCTCCTACACAACGTGCTCCAAACTTAATAACGAAGGTGTGACTGGAGCTGTTAAAATGATCCTGGAGATAAATAATATCTTTCCATTCCACCTCCTACTTATGAAGTTTTTAGGGAATTGTCTGTACAGTGCATTGTTCTCCTGCAGAATTCTTTTAAGTCTGTTTCATGCCAATAAAGGGGGGGGAAAAAAATCTATGAGATGTGATATATGTTTATACTCTGCTGAATAAGAGGCTTTGCAGCATTGGGAAATCTATAGCATGAATTATTCTAACTGATTTATAATAGACAGTGATGCCTTAAGGACTCTATTCTGACTATTGTGCTTTGATGACAGGGTTGATGTACTACCTGCACCATGTTCTGTAACTAGAGCATCCAAAGCAGATGCCCATACACCTGCTTTAGAATTACTGCCTATTACTGCACTTTAGAAAAGGGCAAGAAGCTTGCCCTTGTTATATTTTTAAGGTTATAATTTTAAGGTTGTGTCTCAAAAGACTCAGAGCTCAATACAACTGATATTTAATATAGTTCCAGGATCAACAGCCAGTCATTGACCCTAGATTTTTAAACTTCTCCTTCTGTATTAAAATGCCAGCAACTGCTGGAGTAGGCTCTTTTATTTCTGCTGTGTTGCTTTGCTTTCTTTTCTGCATGGGGAATAAGCTACACAGTCTGGATACTCTGAACCTACTTAGTTTGCAACCCCCAGCACTGCAATTCTGCGATTAGGAAACCAACTGGCTCAGGGGACACCTGGGTATCAAGAGTTGAGCCAGCTCCAGGGAGGCCAAGGCAGAAACCCCTCTTTGTGGCCCAAGCAGCAGCAGTTCAAAGCTGCCTTCAGAAGATTTCAAGACTCCTTTACCCAGTGATTAATGCCTGGCTGGTGGTTGATGGGAAGAAAATGGGGTGAGCTGATAGACCTTTCCACCCAAAGCATTCCTTGTTACCTGCCTGCAGAGGAGGACTGTTATTTTCTAGATACTTTGACAGATCAAAGCATTGATTCTAGACAGCCATTCCTACTCAGATCACTGATTCGTTTTGTGATGAGTGCAATATTCTCGTAACACTTCATCAGTGACCAACATTAAAAAGAAAAAAAATGACTTCGCACTTTTCTGCATGCACGAAGACAGAGTCCTGGCTGCTTTCCAGCAGCCTTTGGTCAAGTCCAACACTAAACTAACTCATGACATAGCAAGGGGCAAGAAAATAGTTTTATTAAAGTTCATCTGGCTACATTTTGAAGAAATAATTTCTCAGGCCCCAAAGTAACCATATCATCCCTCCTCCAATACTGCCTGCACTGTTAGACTAATGCAGCACAATACCGAATTTCATATTAAATGGGTACACAACAATTCAGTCTCTAACACACAACCAAACAACTGGCCCTGAAGTTCTTCTAGCACAACCAAGATCCACATGGCACTGAAAGGTGGAGTGTCTGCCAGGCAGTAAATGAATTTAATTAGGCACTGGAGTGCTGGTCTCCTATGGCTGGAACTGTTGAGTGTAGGTGTGTGTGCACGTGCACTCTCGGCACATTAGCGGAACTCAGCCCAACTGAGAGAGAATCCATCGATTTCTCCTGCAGCAGTTAAGCCAAACAGAACACCCTGACCATGCCAGCAGGACCTCCACTGGACTTGACTTGTGGGAAAACTACTGTAAGGTTGAATGGAAACACACAGAAAGACACACCTGCAGGAAAACACCTGAGTTCCAGCTTCTATATGACCTGGATGCAGGAGTATATGACTGCTATACAACTTAAATGCTTTCTTCACTAAGAAGCCATTAAAGACAGGAGAGAATCGAGCCTGGTAATGAAAAAAATAAATTTAAGAGCATCTAAGAGAGGTCTCTGAAGATTAGGCTGTCTCTTTTACAGGGCAGGTTTGATAGCTTTGCTCAGAGAAAAAGCGTGAAAGGAAACGTGCCAAAGACATTGAGAAAACTATTCCATTTACTGGGTCAGATACCTACATGCAGCTGTGCTTCCATATCCAAATGACATGCAAACTACTACAACTCCATAAAATGTGAAAGATAATTTAATCACTTCTTTTAGTATGTGCTGTTATATATCTCACTGACAAGCTCTCTGCACCTATTCAGGTGCTAATACCAATACAGCCAACACCAGAACTGTTTCCTTCTGCAGCCTGGGGCAAGGGAGGCAGGGGCCACAAACCAAATTAATTGGCCAGAGGGGATTTCCCTTAGGGGAACAAGCAGACTTAGGGAACCTAGGGCTGACACCTCCCTCCATTCCCCTTTTGCAGCCTGTGACAGGAACAAGTCTTTAGGTGACAGGCAGGACACACGGGCCACATGGATACAGCACTTTGTGTCACAGCTTCCAGGGGCCAACACATGTCCTAAAAGGACAACTGGAAGCCACCATAATCTGGTGCAGCCCATCATCACACATCTGAGTTTTTCCCTCAAGAGTTTTACAAGATGGAGAGACAGGCCCATGTTATCTTTGACCTCATTCCCAGGCAGCACCAAATGAGAGACTCCATCTATTCTGCTGGCCTTTGCTGGCCTTCTATTCCCACTTTCTTATATTTAACAGTTTCATTGTAAATGAGTAAAGCATTAGAACATTAGCTTATATTGTACTGCAAAGCCTATTCCAGTAAACCTGTCAAAATTGGCATCATTAATAATAATACTTAGCACTTACATACTGCTTTACATTTTCAGAGCACCGTAGACATTAACTTAATTAACAAGTGACAGTTTCACAAGTAGAAGCTCTCCTTGCAGCACCAGCCTGTGTGCCTGAATTTCTCACAAAATCTCAAACTCTGCATTAATCCACTTGTCTTTCATCCTTCTGAAAAGATTATCTTCTTTTTTATTCACCTACTTTGAATATATACACACATGCTTTTAAAAACCAAGCTATTAAAAATATTCAGGTGGAAGAACACTGACTTAACACAAGCTAATTAGAAAATCCACATTACCCTACTTTTCAGCCTAAATTACTCAAAAATCAGAGCTCTATAAAGCACATGTCTGAACAGAATAGGGCTCTAAATTGGTGTAAAGTGTACTTAATATTGATTGCTCTGCAATTTCCAAAACTGTTCAGAAACTGAGAGACATCATTAGGTTTTATTTGAATTTTTCCTTCAGGTTTAAAAAGAAAGATGGCAAAAAAATCAATACAGCTACAGAAGTAAAGTAAGTGAAACCCCGACTCCAGCAATTTGCAGGGCAAATTCACTGGGGAGAACAGCGTTCACTTCTTGGGGCCACATTTCAGGGGTCTGCAGAGCCATTACTGATTTCCAAAGCTGAAGTTCAGGCATGATCATGTCACATCTGCCTTGTTTTCTACTGGTAGCCCACCAAGGAAACCCAGCACCCAAAGGACACCATTGTACCAGACAGAAATCCCTGCTTGGCCCACTAAAAAGGGGAGGCCCTTACTCACTCTGCACTTCATCACAAAGCTTCAGTTTACAAGGCAAAGGGAGAGCTTGATCATCTGCCCCAAAACCCCCTTTTTCTGAGGCACTGATGAACATGATAGCCCACAGGCTGTGTGGGTGGCAGATGCACTCCCTGGCAGAGTGAGCCACACAGCTCAGTGCCACAGGGCCACCACACCAGGGCAAGCAGAAAACACAACCCAAATACTTGTTCAAGAAGACAAATAAACGTTCAGCTTGAAAACACAGAGATTGTTGTCTCAACCCCATCATCAACTCCATCTTCAACAGCTGGGTGCCATCTTTAACTCCCCACCACTGCTCACTAAAGCACTTTGCACAACCAAAAATGAGTATCTCAAGGGTAGGAGCACCCAGAGCTGCTGCTGGCTTGGAGAAAGCGTTCAGCACCCCCAGCCTGCCCTGCCCAGAGCCCCCAGACCAGCAACAACCCTGGCACGTTCAGCCCTTCACACAACCAAGAGGTACAAAAAGTCTTTGCAGACTCTGAGTTACTCACAAATTTGATTCATCTCTGCATGGAGGGAACCAGGCCTTGCAGGAAGATCTGCTCTGAGCTGGTCACAGCTCTTCCTTTTGGAGACTTCTGGGAGAAGTGAGCAGCCCAGCCCCAAGAAGCTCCTGCTGCAGCCCCACAGACATCCACGCTCACAAAGGAGCACCACAACTCCCTCTCCAGCAGCCAAACCTTCCTGGAACTCATTCCACCTCCTTTATCCAGGCCAGGATGGGGTTCAGAGCNAACACCTGAAACCCAGTGTGTTATCTATAAATTTTCCAATTTATTTATAAATTTGTGGGTCTTCATTTCCCACAAAGTGCCCAGGCTGTGTTCCCACGTCACTGAAAAGCAGCTTCTCCATACAGCACAACTGCTCTGTGGAATTAACCATGACAGGAACATTAACTTGTAGCATTGGGAAGTGATGTTGATTTTCAGCTGCCTCTTGTGTAAAAGGTGGCACTCTCCAGTACCTGGTCCAAGTGTGACAGGCAAGAACTCAAGAGCACCAGGGAGACTTTTGTGAGCTTTTACCAGTGGTACTTCCCATTGGAAAAACTCTCAGCTGATGAAAATCAGCACTGCTCCACAAAAAGTGATAAAAGCAGAAATACAGTCTGTTTCTTCAAACAAATCCATCACTTAAGGTGTCTGTTATAATATCTAAATGTTTGGTAAATTAATTGTTCTAGATCCAAAGGCTCTTTTTTAGTCAGCTAATGCTATTAAGTTTTTTGGTTGCAAATTTTCACACAGAAAAACAAACTTATTCAGCTGGGATAAGGATTTCCAAACCAACCTGAACTATCACACCAGAGCACTGTGCTAACAATAATTCAGAATTTCCCTTCCTCTCATAGCTCAAACACTGGCAATGCTCCTATCAGAGTATTAAATATCTGCTGTAAGCCTCTGTTTAGCAGGAAGATTACATCCCCCAGATTTCACAGTTCAAAAGTTTATACTGTCCTGAGCTATTTATAGACTGCTGACACTACCTCTTCTTGAGTGCAGATATCCTGGGGAAAAAATAATAATAATAAGTTCGAGCCAGTTTGAAACAGGTTTTCAAAGAGTTGTTTTCTGATTAACACTCAGTTCTGCATCAGAAACTTGTCTTTGCTGGCTTGAGGTTTGTAATTAAATATTCTTCTGACCTTCCATTAAACTTGACACTTTGAAAAGAAAGTTAAAATTTAGAACTGGATAATCAATACTAAAATCAACATATCCTCTGCTTCTAGTTAATCATTTACTCAAAAGAAACAGGAATGACTTTTGGGAAAGAAAAAACAAATTAAGGAATCTCCAGGTTAAAAATTATTTCTGCCATAACAGAGTGATCAGTAGTAAAATGACCACTTCATCCTGTACGTCCATGTATTTAGTTTTCACTTCCCATTGTATATCTTTTCTCTAGGTCTTTCAGCACATAAATCCCTCAAATTCTCTCTTGATGCAGGACTGCTTTCAAAACCCAAAATAGATATTTTTATGTCATATGCATTTGTCCAGTTCCAGGGAGATAAGACTCAGGCCTTGGTCTAATCCCATTTACACAGATCAAAATCAGAACTCATTCCATTGGAGTGGGCAGCCTGGCACTGCTGAAAACCTGCCCTGCTCCTCACTTTTGTGTTTTTGTGTGGGATGCTTTCAGCACATCTCTGAGCCAACTGATTTGAATGCGTTCTTTAATTTTAAAAATCAGAGGTGGCACTCATGTTTGTGACCATCTCTGCCCTGCCAGTGCTCTCAGGTCAGTGTCCTTCACACACAGCCTCCACCCAGCCTGACTCTGCCCTGATCTGGGCTTGGCAGTGTCTGATTTGCCTTTTCATTCCTCAGTGCAAATGATCAGATTCCTATTTTAAGGTTGTACTGAAAAGGGTAGAGGTAGAGAGAAGGAAAAGTTTTGGAAGCAATCAAATGCTTCCAGGGATGGTGATCCCACCACTTCCCTGGGCAGCCTATTACAGTGGCAATATTACAACTCTTTCAGGAAAGAAATTTTTCCTAATATCCAACCTAAACCTTGCCAAGTTGAGACCATTTCCTCTTGTCCTGTCAGTTCTTATTTGGGAGATGAGACAAACTCCCACCTGGCTACACCTTCCTGTCAGGATTCTTGCCTGATTCCTTCTGTGCAAACCTCAAAGCATTTCTCAATATCAATACTTACTCTAGTTACATGTAACCATCTTTCAACTTCCAGAAATATATTCAGGAGTGATATTAAATATTTCATAAAACTGTAGCCAAAAGCTCTTTGTAGACTTTGGGTGACCTGCTGCTTATTCTGAGGTGAGAGGAAGTGCTTCAAGGGTGTATTAAATTCAAATAATTTTAAAGAAGTCTTGTGTTTGTTGGATATCTGCTTTGCCCAGCTGAAAATCAAGGCCAGGATGACTCAGTCATTATCCTGTAACGTGAATTCACCATCCTCCCTGCATACAACACACACAGCATGATTCAAGGTTAAGCATAGAATAGCAAAAGACTGAGAGCATGGACAATTTTAATGGTAAAGGAACCTTGACTTTAACTGATTATACTAGTTCAACTAAAATTGACCTTCAATATATGAAGATTTCATTTTCACAAATACATGGTATGACTGATGCCTTTTATTAGGCTTACAAAAAAGTAATCAGAACTGAAGCTTTCAAGGCCACAATCTCTTTTTTTCAGTTCAAGTTACAGATAACGGGAGGAGAGACATAGTTATGGATCTTAAAAGCTAAACTAATCTTTTTTGTTTGTTTGTTTTGTAATAAAAGGTGATAGCATTGCTATTTATCAGGTCCTGTGAGCCGGCATTGCTGCTAAATAACAACAGGCCACTTCCCAGCATTATCTCCAGAGCTGTTGCTTGTGCATATTTATCCAGTTAATGGGATGGATTTATTACAAGTATTGGATAATTTGGACCCAGCCTACACTGATGTATTTTATGGCATGTGGTCAACCCAGCTATTATGCCCTGGGTCTGCAACTGCTCTGTAAACTGGAGCATGCAGTCATTAAAATGAATGAGCACAAATGTTTGCTATGCTGGTTTTAATTATATGTTTATCTCTTTTCTCTTTTAAACTTCCATTTTATTTATACCACATGTGGTCACATATGGGCTGTAGATGTCATCTTAGGAGGTTTAGGAAAACCATAGGCAAGCAGCTTCCCTTATTTAGGAGGGTGTAACTCACCTCCTTAACAGCAATTACAGGGCTATATATCTTAATTTGGATTCATATTCCTGATTTTCAGTGAAGCCCAGTATCCAGAGATGAGGGGAAAAGAGCAAATCTTCATCATGTGGAACATTGTATTTGAGAGGGAATGCTTTAATGCTTATAGACTCATAGAATCTTTTGGGTTGAAAAAGATCTCTAAGATTACCACATTCAACCATTAGCACAGGTTAAACACAGGTTTATTGTACATGTTTACAATATGACTTGGACATTTGGTGAAGAAGTTTCCTTAGTAACCTCTACAGAATGAAAATCCTGGAGGATGAAACTCATCAAACTATGAGTATAACATATATTAGTTTAAAGTTGTAGTTTAAGGCACAAGTAAATGATGCTTTCAGAGCTCAGTATTGTTTTCTGGAAGTTCTGCCATGTGGATGAATATCATTCCCTTTTAGACTCATCTAAATTAGTGTGAAAATACAGTACAGGTGTTGGAGGACATCTCTGATAGCACAGTTCCACCGAAGGAATGCACTGAAAACACACAGATTCCATGTTACGGTGCAAGAAATCCAGAGGAATGGACCTCTTCTGCAGGGCAATGGCATCCTGTTTGGTCTGTGATTTATACCACAAAAATCTTTTGACTTACTAGTTGGCTTATGGGTTTACCCTTCATGTGATTTTATTGGTGGAAATGGGCCAGGAAAACCAAAAGGGGATGGAAAGCCCACTTTCAGAGAGTTGTACAGCCTTGAAATTTGTTTCCTAGGAATGTTTATGTCAGAACACACAGTCATCTAAGCTCTTACAAAAACCAAAAGCATTGTTTCAGACCTTATAGCTCCTCTGGCCAATTAGGAGTCAAAGAGACTAATGTCCAGACGTGTGAAAATTTGCAAATACATTACTTTCTTCATTGGGTGAGATATCTATTCCCAACATTGGCTCAAGGCCTACATCTTTCACATGACAGAATGTGAACAATTTATGCATTTAGCTAAATCTGCTTAACCTGGGTCAAACTACACCCATGTTGGAGCTTTGCCATCATAAGCGAAAAAGAATTATAGATCTGATGGTACATGTTCTGATGAAGGAGAAACAGTGACACTGGGCTGATCAACAGTTTAACTATGACACAAGAGGCTCCCTCTGAGGACAGGATCAGGTCTATTGAAACGATCAATTCAAGTTTTAAATTATACTTTTAATTATTTAAAATAGAACGTCAGCAGAGCTAGGAAAAAAAAAATCCCTTTGTGTCAAACAGTAATTACATCTGACTTTTCCACCAAAAACTCTAAGTGCTGTGGAGCTGCATTAAAACTGCTTAAATGTGGAAGGTTCTTTCTTTTGCATAGTTCAGATTGTGCACTGAACTAGATAGCTTTGTTAGCAGGGCACACAGCTCCTCGTTCCTGGAACCCTGCTTGAACTCTTTGCTTAAATGAATACACTGGTTTTGCTCAGTCATTAGTAGGCACTTACTCATATCGAAATGCACTGCATTTAATTCAGGACAGTTGGCAGCCTCTGCACGAGCAAGACTCCAAAATGAGCCAGCATATGAAGGAGGGGAATGTCTTCAGCTTAGAGCTGGGGTTACCTCTAGGGCAAGGAGGGGATTTTCTCACTCCAGCTGTCTGCTTCAGGACTTGTATTCAGTGCCTGGTACTCTGCAACCTGCAATCTTGGTGAGGGAAGGGGGGAAAAAATATAGAAAAAATAATAATCCCTCAAATCCTCACTAGGAGAACAGAAAATTGTAAACAACAGACATAAAAAAATCAGAAAATATACCTGCTCATGCATCAATCACCTCTATTTCAGATGCAATGCCAAACAGAGAGGATGAATGGGGGTTCAGCTCAGTTAGGGAGAGTGCAAATATCAACATCACTAAAGCTACTTTTCAGGTTAGCATAATCTTCTGTCTGCAAACACTGAGTGGTTTATCTGATTTTTTTTTTTTTATTGGACAGCTGTGATCTTCTCCTTTCAAAACCTTGTCACTGCTGCTCAGCAGAAATGTAAGTGATATGATTAAGGAACATGGCATCTTGTATAATCGGTCGTAATCATTATCTAGGGGTTTCAGTAACATGACACATGCACAGCAACAGCAGCATCTGCTATGGACTGACAGATATCTCAAGCTCAGGATGAGGGAAGAGCACTGAGGGATTTGTAAACTTGTCTTGGCTAATGCCACTACCCTGATGTGAACCTGTTGTTGGCTATGTTGCTTAAAGGCCAAAGATTAAAAGTGTTTTATAAAGTTCATCCTGTGTCTCATGAACCTCCATCTCTGGCCGGTGTGGGATGTGTTACCTTGGCAGACCTTTCCCACTTTCACTGATAGGATGGCACTTTTGGAAGTAGCTGCAAAGAGCAGAACTCTATTTTTGTAGCGTTTCCTCACCAGGCACCAGGTTGGTCTTTTACAAACACTCAGTACTGGATTAACTGTGTTTGTAGAGTAGTCAACAGAGTTGAAACGTGCAGAATATGCTCTGTAGGTTATAAACATGAGAGGACAGGTTCTCAACCTGCAGGGACACATCTGTGACTCAAGTGGGTGCCACGGTGTCTTTGTGCTGGCTGAGCAGCTCCATTCCCTCCATCTGAGCTGAAGAGCACAGACCATGGCCCTGGGAACAGCAGACATATTCTGGAGGCTTCCAAAGGGAGATCTGAAGTCTGTTTCTCCCTGTGCCTGCAGAGACTAAAATCCAATCTCTCCCTTTCTCCATGTGTCCCCCAACCACTCTGCTATTCAAGGTCTGAGAGAAGTGGAGATGAGAGATGTTTTCCATGCCTCCTTGTTGTAAGAGTCACTGGAAGGCAAATGGCAGTGAGCCAGGAGGAGAATCCTGCCAGAAATGGGATACATGCTTTTTTTTTTTTCTTTTTCATGTTTTTTGATTTGGCAAAATTTAGAACAGCTGTAGACTGCATTAATTTACTCTGAGGTCGGAGTGATTGCCAAGGCCGTGGTTGGGGACATCACTTTTGCACACCAACTGTGGAAATTCATCATTCCTCCATGTCAACATCAGAGGATTAAGACTTGGGCACTTTTCCTTTATTGTGACTCCAACAGTTTGGTCACTTCTAGACAGGATCTTGTACTCAGCCTGCTCCATTCAACTTTTTGTGAGCATTACTACAGCTGTCCTCCTGGTACAGTTACAAACTACCAGCCAGTGGGCAGCCTGAAATCAGGTTTGTGCTGCAGTGAAGCAAAACCCATTTTTATGCAAGCACAGCGGTTTATAAAGATAAGGTCCATCTAGAGAAGCTGCTGTAACATTATCATTTATTTGCATCTGCCATACATCTCAGTTCCAGGGGTCTCAGTATGCAACATTCACAATTTACAGATCCTGAGCAACATTTAGGATTATTCACAAGTACCCAACAATTATGAATAATGGATGTATAGAAGAAAATGGACAATCTTTAAGCAGGTTAAATGCATAAGTGTCAGCATATTATATATGTTAGATATTTATTTTATGCCTAAGCAGATCTGCAGATCATGTTCCATCAACAATGTTAACTAAGAATAACCCAATTAATTGTTCCAAAAGTGTTTATATAATCCTTATCTATAAGTGTTTATAGATAAGGATTTTTCATAAAATATTAGAACATTATGATTCCGATTTTGCTACTCCCATCATGTAAGACTTCATTCCCCAGATTATCTCCTTAGGTCAGCTTTTGTGATTATGGGATGGGCTATGCTGATTTATACCATTTGAGAATCTGGACCATTGAGTTCAAGAGGATAACTAATGGAGTCAGGAGCTCATCAAGTTCAGAGATGGCATCAGAATCTGATTCTGCTTGTGTTCAGGAACAAAGGATTGATAACTGATGAAAGGAGAGGCAATTAGTTAACCACATTTATGAAGGAGACAAATACAGAATGCAAATGCACTTGTCTCTTTAAGGCTTCCTCTGCTACTGCCTCATGGAACAACAAAAAAAATCATTTTCCTTTATTCTAAAATACAAACATATTGAATGATTATTGCCTAAGTGCCAGATGACTCTGCCTTTTTGCTTTCTTGCAGGTCAAGGTTTGAAAGAAAAATATGTGTATAGATAAAACGGGCTCAGATCAGATGCAAAAATCCACCTGCTCCATTTATTAATGCAATTCTGCATGTGAAAATACAGTGCCAGGAATTAGGGAGCATATACAGCTAGATAAATTTTAAAAGAATTTTGAATAAAGATACATTTGGGAATACAAAACGGGGTGAAATTAAACATAATGTAATAAAAGGTAGAGAAAACAATTTGACTCAACACGGGAGTGATCACAATTTCAGCTCCTAAATATTGCATTTTTTTTGCTGAAGACTTTGCCACAGGTGAAGTCACGATGGCTGCTCCCACCTTGTGCAGGGGCACGGGCAGGTGCTCCTGCCTCCTCTCTGCCTCTGAGACAAACACCTGCTAATATTAGCCACCTCCTCCCCGTCGCCACCAGAAGGAGCTTAGCAGATATTTTCATTGGATTGTACAATAATGTGAAGTCTTCTCTAATCTTATTTGGCACATTACCCATTGGATTTATGGAAATCCTGGGTGAGCTCTGACCCGGAGGTGTGGCAGCCGCATAAACTCTGCGCGTGAGCGGTGTCGCGGTGGTCACGAGGAGCGCCCTCGGCTTCACCTACTGCTGGAGTTTTTGGCTAGGCTGACAAGTAACCCTTAAATCCAAAGGGAATGGAGTGTAAAAATCAGTCTTCCAAACACACAGAGCTTTGGCTGATTAGCATGGAGAAAAAGGAATTAATAATGAGGAGGAAAAAAAAGATAGCCAGGAACTACAAACACCAGGGAGCCCATTTCAGTGTTGCTTGAAAATAAAGCAACAATAGCAAGACTAGTCATCTCATTAAATAATAATTTGTTATTTCCCTTAATGCTACACATGTTCTTTAATGGCTGTGACTTCTTAAGACAGTTTGACTATAATTCCCACATATTTATCAATAGGAAACTTGTATAACTTTTAAAGAGTCCTTGAACTGACCACCTGTGAACAAGGAGTATCATAAACCTTGTCTCTTCAAATATGAAAAATAATCTGAGCGTAAGCTTTCCTTGATGTGGCTGATCTAAAGTGGGTTGTGAAAGTACTGGCAGACAGCTCAAGCCATTCTCCCTACAAAATTAAGACACGGCTACTCCTCTCCAATGGCAAAGAGTGGAATTTGTTCTCATTTCACACATTTGGAAAATTGCAGGTAGTTAGAGGAAAAAAAAAAAAGAAGAAAAAGAAACTGTTTATTAAAGAATGGTTCTTCCATTAGAAATATGCGTTGTTACATTTCTTTGTGGTCGTAGTCCAGCCATCAGGAAAAATTTCCAGTTGTTGAAACTAGTCTGATGGTCTTTCATGTCTTCATGCTTCGTGACAAGAGATGAGTATGTGCTTTAGCAGGATTCTGGACTCAGGGGAATTTCATTTTCATATGAAATTAAATTCATATAACTTCCTGCACAATCTCAGAAAAAAATTATGCAAAGAATGTCATTTCGTTTCAGCTGAACCAGCTTGTAAGTTTTACCAGCTCTATCTACAGTGCTCATGACTGGTTATAAAATGCAATCATACTTCATTTTATTCTTATTTATGTATCATCTGTCAGATTTTCCTGTTTCACTTTGACTTCACTGTTCTGATTAAATGTTAATATTTTGGTTTTAAATTACATATCCTCTGGCATGTGATGCCACATGCAGAGATTTTTTTTCCTGTAGCACTTTAATGAGATGATGCCATATCAATATATCTGCATGAAAATTTTTAGTAATTAGGAAAGAAAAATGCTACATTTTCAACCAGGAATTTTCAAATATATTATATTAAAAGCATATTCTTTTCTAAACCACAAAATATTCAGATGATGCCTTCAATACAGATAGTTTTGTTTCAACATTTGTTTTAAGATAGTTACGTTGATGCCTTCAAAGATAAATATTTGCAAGGCATCCATTTTTTTAAGGGATTTGAAATTCTGGATTTTTTTCCCAAATCAGGAAAGAAACAATGGCACTTTAATTCCAGATTTACACACAGTTTCTCAATTTTTAGTCCACAGGTATCAGATCATCCTGCTGGAACAAAATGCATCCACTGGAACTCCAGTGCCATTTTTGGGAAGACTGTGGGTACACTGAAGGCATTTCCCAGCATGATCTGCAAGGGAAAATGGTGAAGAAGCCAGAAAAATAAAGAAACACAAAGTGCTTGTGCAGAAATAGTGGCCTGGCCAAGGTACCTGCATCCCATCACAGGTAACACGATGTTTTCCTGCTTTGAGCAGCACTGCAGAGATAACCTCTCCATGACAAATAGATTTTCACCAATATTTTCCTGTGTGCTGGCCTGGACCTGAATTTTCTTTGATGTTAAACATAAATATCCGAACATTGCTCCTATTTTCTCCTTGCATAAATGAAGTGTCTACAGGCAGAGGGGAGAGGTACTCGCTGTTGCCTTTCTGTTGTGACAACGTCAAACAAAAGCTGTGCTCGGTGTTTTCCAGAGGGCCATCTTTGTCTTACAGAAAACGTAATTGCACCCTTTTAAAATATCATCCGGGTGCCACAGAGCGTTGGGTGGATGTGCTGAGTCATTTACTGCACCAGAGCCCTTTGGTTTTCCTGCAGTTCCAATGGTGCTAAGGGAAATTGGAGCTACACTGCTTTTCCTTTGGTGGCGTTGCTCTCAAATGAGCTTGGTGCCTCATTTTTCCATTTGCCATATTAGAATGAATATAGACAAGGAGGAACTGCCTTACATTTTCCATTCTCCATGTTAAACATAATCTCCCAGCCTAAGTGCTGAATCACATCTCCCAACTATGTCCTGCTCCAACTGTGCTTTCACTTGTGTTGCTTTTATTTACCGTGTCAGCCTGCACCTTTCTTAACAGTGTTGCTTCTCTTCCTCTTCAAACAAATATTTCCTATTCTCTATGGCAATTTTTAAGCTGTGTGCTCAAGTCAGGGGTTAGACAAACCTTATCAGTATGCGTGTGTGTGTATGTGCATGCACTTGTGTATGTAATTCAGGTATTTTCTCCTACTGAACAGGACAGTTGGGTTGGAAAGCTGGTAAAAGCTAGAGTGGAACAACAGCACAATGCATCAAAGGGGGAACCGAGGTTCTTTTTTTCCATAATTTTAGCTGAATGCATCACAAAGTGGCAATTATATGGCACATTTTTCTTCTAAAAAATTGGCCTCGTTGTGCCTCTAGACAACAAAACAGCATGAAGAAACCATACAGGCACAGCTTGGTTCCAAATAACCATGTTTACCTAATATACACAAATATGCCAGGCCTAACTGTATAAATATTGCTGTTCTGACTTATTTCTGGAAGTTTCTAAAACACATAACGTGATGAGCAGAAAAGAACATTCGCTATTTATTTTCATTGTAGGAAAAGGCACTAAGTCTCGTGTATAAATATATTTACAATGTGATAGGGAAAGATGACAGGAGTATCCATGGAGCATTTTATACCCTCTCATATGGTGAAAAACACACAATGGAAAAATTGATTTGAGGTGTTCAAATTTATATAAGAGGCATTCTGATTTATCTAGAAAATGTTTTCCATGGTATTTAATTTGAATTGATTCATGCCATGGTTTTTCTTTCTTTTATAAAATATTCAAGAGATTCTCAGGGTGACATGAAGCACTTTTAAGAGAACTACCAGTTATCTCCTCTTTTCTTATCTCTTAGGCAGCTTTTTCCAGCATTCAGAACTAGTGCTTGAGTTTTAAAGCTCCCTTCCATGATTGCTGTCAGATGAGGTGTATTGACAGAGAGGTTTTGCTCTGGGGACCTAATGTAGTGTTTGAATGCATCAGAAATTGCAAATGATGCAAAATGACTCAAAAAAGTATTCCTAACAGAACTCAGAAAATTCCCAGCCCAGAAGTGTGACTGGTTTTAACAAATGACAGATTCAAAATGTAACAAAAGATAATTTCTGTCTGATTCCAGGGGAGTGGATGACAGATGACTCTTAGCCCGTGGCACGTGCACCTGGCAGTGCTGTCACAGCGTGCCTGTGCCAAGGGCACAGGGCTGAGATGCCAAACCTGGCTGATAATGGGATTAAAGACTGTGAGAGGCACCCGCTACCTGATAGGTTTTGATTTGAATTGTCCTGTTGGTGGTTCTTCCATGAGGATTTCTACAGAACAGAGTCAGGCAGGCGTTCCTCACTCACTGAGAATTTTCCTCATTTTCAATTTCTGGGAAAAACAGGGATTGATGGAGTCTAACTCATGTCTTGGTGCAGAGATCAGGGCTGAGATCTAGCAGCTATTACTTCCACATGATGTTGAAGCTGCCAAAAATTATTGTTGGCACTGGTGTCCAGCCATGCCAATCTTTGGGATGACAATTGGCTGAACTACCAGGAGCTCCATCTCCGTGTCACCTGTCCCAATGCCCTGTGGTGGCTGCCCCAGGGCATGAAATGGTGGAGTCGTGCTCCATGTCCCAGTACAAACTGGTTAAACTGGGGCACACCTGACCCTGGGAAACTGAACATCGCTGTCATTAGAAGCAGTACAAGTCAAAAGAGGTGCAAGGAAACAATACTGGAAGAGAGAGAAAAAAGTATTTATGAAAAAAGCAAAATGAGACCCCTGTTCATAGCTTCATTTGACTTTTTTTTTCCAAAATATTTGTCACCCTAGTTCAAATCCTCCACCTTATTACTGTAAAAATACAAAAAAAAAAAAAAAAAAAAGGTCTCCTCCCCTTTTTGCCATTTGTTTTCTTTTTAAAACATCTGAAACAACATGATATGTGGTTTGGCTTTTTTGCTTTGTTTTTATTTGGTGGGTTTGGTGTTGCTTATTTGAAAAGACAGAGGCTCCACTTTGTTACTTTCTTATTCATCTCTATTTGTGTACTCCATAAACTTAAGATATTCCCTCAGTTTGAAAAAAAATTAGATTCTGAATAAACTATAACTTCCTCTTTCCTCTGGCCATTTTCCAAGAGCCAGAGAGTACTTTAAAATTCTGAAGGAGCAAAAAGAGATTGGGGAAAAAAAAATCTAAAATAAGGAAAAATAAATCACTAACGTTTTTGCACTTTGTTTCCCATGCAAGTATAAAACTCCAGAATATTTTTAAAAATCACACTTTGAGATTAGCATTTTAAAATTTCAGATTCAAGTGATGGTTTTGTTTTTGTATTCTACAGTTCTGTAGAAAATAAACTATTTTTTGACTGCAAACCTCTTCACTCATAAATACATAGTCTTCATTAAAAATAGTCCTCAACAGGTTTTTAAGGAAAAGAATGAAAAAAAAAAGTGTCTAAAAATCCCAATTATAATCAGTTTTGAATTATGTAACAATTTGCTGAAGAGATCAATCTACCTTTTTAATGTACAGAGTCAAAAAAAAAATAGAAGATTTTTAGATAAGAGCCCTTCCGTGGAGAAACGTGGAAAGACCTTACTGGATAATTATCCATTTAGGAGAAACAATGAATATACCAAGAGAGCTATTTCAGGGGTCTTAGTCAAAAAAATCTGATTTCTTAAAAAAAATGTTGTCTAGTGTAGGTCCTTTACTGCTGACACTTTTTTGGTCAATCTTCTGCTGCTGGGTTTCAAATTTTATGCTCCATTGAAACCAGTTCCATCATGGATGTAGTTCAATTATAGCTAAATTTAAGAAGAAGAATTAATGAATTATTTATAGATTAATTGTCAGATATCTTAGAGGTCTTTTCCAACCTTAATGATGCTATGATTTCCTTTCTGTTTGTTTATTTTATTTGAATAATAAGAATAAACTTCTCCAGCTGGGATAATGGATGGCTCTGGATTGGTCCCACTTCTTAGGCCTATCCTTTTATTTCTTTCCTAGAAATCATAAATCTTTGATGACACGGGTCCAATTGCCTCAAAGCCACTACATAAACATTATATTTCCACCAATTTGATGTAACCTCTATTACTTTTTCCCAGAGTTCTGCTCCTTATTCAAATTAAAACCAAACAAACAAACCAAACCCATCTTTTCATTCCTTTCCCTCGTCCGGATGCCTTGCAAAGCAAAGAGAAACGATGGCTTTGATCTGGGGAGATCGTGGATTTTCTTTCTTCTTCTAAGCAGGCAGAGGATATTCGTGCAAAGGAAGGATCAGGGTCAGGCCAGGCACAGCGTGTAAGTGAAGTTGTCTATCTCCAGGCCACACAACTCCACTGCAAGTTTCCCTAATGCCTTGGCAGCACTCCATGGCCCGACCTGGAGACACTGAGCTCAGACAAGGAAGCCAATTAGGTTATAACCTGCAGTTGGTTCAAGCCCAGGTCCTGGCGGTGAGCTCTGGCTGCCTTATCCACTAAGCTGCCCTGAATTGGCGTGAGGTTTAAATTGGAACATTTTTGTATTGGTGGAAAAAAAAAAAAAAAAATCATAATTTCCATAGAAACAAGAAAAGGATAAAATACTATGAGAGAAAGACAATTATAAAGGCTATTTTGTTTTAATGTATCATCTTTGCTGTTCTCCTTGCTGTAGATTCTCTGAGAATATGCTTCTAATTGCATCATTTCATTAGCAAATCTCCTGTTTTATTTAAAAGTCCATATGTAAATGAGAACAGTATTTGGGGGAAAGAAAAAACATTCTGGAGCGTTTGCATTTGTGGAAAGGGCCAAACCACGAATGAACCACATTCTGAATTTCCTCTATATTTTCTTAATATGTTTGGCAGGGGGCGGGGCGGGAAATAAACAAAAAATTAAGACATGAGCACGGAACCTCAACTTCCACGAATTGGCACGGCTCCATCCAACTCAGTGGAGCTTCTCTGATTTATATCAATCGAAGATCTGGGCTAAAGGTTTATGGGAGTAATGGGAATGGGAGGATTTCAGCAGCGCTTCACTGACGGAGGAGAGGAGATGCTGCGGGGAGCTGCACACGCAGCGCGTGGCCATGACTGCTTGCACACTAATTAAACCAGTTTTATATTTTGGTACTGGAAAGATGGTTAAAACCATCTGTTTCTTTTTAGAATATTCTACCAGCTAAGGAGAAAATGTGGACAAGATTAGAGCTAGGTGATAAACAGTTGTTTGGGGTTTCTCTCTTCTGCATCTGAAGGTCAAGATCTAAATAGGATTTGCGTCAGTACTTAAGGACAGATGTAAAGGTTTATTGCAGTGAGACAAGCAACATGATCTTAGGTAAATCTCCAATGTTTTGTTTCAACCAAAGCAGTGATTTAATTTATCTAGTGTTCTATTTAAGCTTCACTCTTTCTGCATGTTTTAACCCTTGCAATGTGGGAGCTTTCAATATAGTTTGAAACGAACGCTGAAAGAAATATTCCTGATTTTTTTACTGAAACTAATTGTGGAATATGACCCAGTCTGAGGCCTCCTACACATCAGGCAATCAACAGGCTGATGCCTCAGTGGAGTGTTCCAGCAAATTACCTGGCACAGCCATCGCAGGGTAGCTGTGCTGGAGCACATCCCTGGAGCTGAATTAGAGGTTGTAAATTGCCTCCACAAATCCCTTCCCTCATAGTCACTTATTGTCCCACATAAGTAGCTATCATTTTAATTGACAGAGTCTTGTGTGAGGGATGCAAAATCATGAAAAATATGAAGTACATCATACAGAGACAAAACACAGCTCCATTGAAATTATACCTTGTCAAGAGGGAAAATATTCTGGTTGGCTGAACATGAATCAGAGAATTTGGAGGACCAGAATGCTGGAATTACCTGGTCTCAAAAAGTAGGGATAGAAAAGGGCCGGGTTTGCTTCTTTCGACTTATCTTCCTCTCGACTTATTTTTCTTTTCTCTTGATCACAAAGAAAGGGTGGAACTTTGGAAAGGAAAAGCAGGGAAAAACTAAAATATAAATAATGACAACTTTTATTTGTGGAGTAGATAGTCCAGGAGACAGATAACGGCACAAAAGCAGTTCCCTTGGGAAAACAGCTTGAACCCAGCCAGAGCTGGGAGCGATGGCCATCCAGGCTGCTCAAGGGCCCAGGGCTGGTGGCTCTGTGGGCCGTGTCCCTCCCCATATCGGGGTTTCAGTGGTTCACAGGCTCCTCATTGGCCCTACAAACAAAGATGAATTTCACTCTCTGAACACATCTGTCATGTTAGGGCTCTGACACTTTGCATGATGGTGCTTAGCAGTCGTGGTATTGTGCACACGAGAGATGTTGGTACTGCCTTTTCTCCTCTAAAACTGATATTAATTTAAAAAGTAAGTACGTGTGCATACCTGCAATCACAGTTCTGTCATCTTATGCTGCAAAGCCACAAATGGAATATCTTGTTCTCATATCTTGTCTTTGTTTCCTGCTCCAATCTTTGCATTGCCCTTTGAAACACATGCATTAATAAAACAAAGATCAGAGCTATTTTTTCCCTTATTAAAAAATATTAAAGTTAAACATACGTGACCAAAAGCCTGACAATTGGACAAATCAAAACACATTGTCCCTCCTGAGTTCTGTTTGATTTTATGTCTTGATATCCTTTGCTGACAAAGGAGAAATATCTTACACCACAGTGGAAGTGAACAAAGCTATTTCTCTCTTAAAGACTATGGGTAGAGGAGTCTATGTCTTGGTTTTTTACTGAAAAGAGAGGGGTTTTTTTTAAGATTACATCCTTTATTGATTGATTTATTTATTTAATCCATTCACCGATCGCACAGAAGCTTCTGCTTTAGCACTTTACTGTTGCTGCTCGACTGAACTATAGAGCTTACTTTTTTAATGCAACCCTGAAATCAGCTTCAACATTGAAGCAAAGGCCATGACACTAGAGATTTTCAAGCTGATGGAGTAAACAATATTGGGTTTGTGTGTATCAGTGCAATAGGTGTTGAAAATATAAAAAAAGAGGACCATTGATCGAAATAATAGATAGAAGCATTTTTTAATCTGCACAAGTCCATACATGTTTGGATCTCCAATTCTACACACACACACACACACAAAGACATGCAGAAGTGTGTCTCTAACTCCCAAAGTATTTGGCATTCTATATATATTTCAGCTTTTAGCTTGATTTCATTGACAGTTCAGTCAGAATATATCATTCTCCTTTCCCTTGTGAAAAACTATACATGTTAAGCCTTTTTTTTTTTTTTTAACAGAGCTCTCATGTTGTTTTCTTTCTTTTGCTTGATATATGTTTTGTTTTGCTCTTGAAGCGGAAAAGCACAAGTTCTCAAATAGATTTTTGTTGCCAAAAATCAAGTGTGTTTAAAGTACAGCCAACTTGATGAGGGTTTGCCTGAAGGGGAGAGGGAGGTTTCTCCTGCCACCCCAACAACCCTCGTGTTGTATGCTGGCCAATGGAAAAGCCAATCTCAGGGTGAGGACCAAGGAGTGCAAACCTGAAGGACCTTGACATCTATGATTTAATCATTAGGATGAGGTGCTTTGCTGAGGAACAGCCTCAGGAGGAGGTCAGATTTCAAGGATAACACTTGCACCAACAGAATGGTGCAAAGGAGATTTATTTTCTCACTACTGATATTTATTCAATACTTTGTGAGTGCCACCAGCGTATTTTCTGCCCTTGCATTCAGAGCACTTTTAAGGAGAACATGTATCACTGTAAGCAGTTCATGGATGAGTAGACTGAGGCACAGCAAAAGCTAATGATCTGACAGTTCAAAATTAATAACTAAATCAGCAAAACAAGTTGCAGAGGAACACAAGCAACTGGCTGCAGTGGCTTGTTTATTATTCTAAATACATTAACGTACCTCAGGCCTGACTCCCCTTCCTGAAGGCAAGGCTTTTTTGATGCAAAGCCTCCTAATATATCCAATTTTGCTCTGAATGCTCTGGGAAATAAGAGTTAACTTTAATGAAAGCCTGTTTGTGCTTTAAAATGTCATATATATAGCCTGATTAATGGAAAGAGGTTAGAAAGAAATATATTTTAATATGGAGAACGTAGTTACCAGTGCACTATCAGAGCACAACTGACATGGGACGCAGTCTAAACAAAAGTCAGCAGCTACTAATGAGGCTTGTTAGTGATGCTAATCTATGTAAATGTTATTAATTGAGAACATCTATCTTTTATCTCCAACATTTGGTAATCAGGCAATTAAAAAACAATGACATTCCCGGCGGTTGTTCTCCCAGTTAAAAAAAAGTGATCAAAGAGTCCTGAATAAGGAAAGGGAAAGTCCCTTATCAAGAGCTGGGCCTTGCCTTGGGCTACCAGGGCTCATTAAAGGCAGAAAAGCTCTGTTGATCACCAATTAACCTGATTTGTAGGAACTCTGATAAAGACCTCAAACAACATGAGTTTTCTTAGCTATAATAAATGACACAGTTTATTGACAAAAATAAAAACGTTTGGTTTGAAAAAGAACATAAAGGAGCTATTCAAATTGGATAGCCCTACCACACACCAGGCCTGGAAGACGTGGGATGGGTTTAACTTCACCACATTGGTGGCATATTATCAATGCTAGATACAGTCAAACCTATTAAGAGCCATATACACAACAACCAAATATATACATATTTGGTAGCTGTCACATAAATTTCTGTCATCTCTAGTCATAACAGACAGCAGATTGCATTAATTATGTATGTACTATGCTCATGAATGGAAATTCAGTGCTCTAGGGTGAACTCTGCATCTCGAAACACGAAAGTAAAAAAAAAAA
>VZUA01014814.1:0-11389 GCA_013401035.1 Horornis vulcanius
TTTTCAGAGTTACACCTGACTGAGAAGGAAAGATCGGTGTACATCAAATATTAAAAACAAAATCACTATAAATAACCTCCAACTGAAGCACAGCCCCAGTGACAACCAACATTCTTTTTTTCTTTTTCTCTCATTCCTGCCCCTTGACATTGCAGTGTGAAGACTGTAACAGAAAAGATGGAATATATATCTATAGAATGACCTAAAATTTTCCAATTCTCCTGATGTTACCAGTGAGGGAAATGTACAGCCATGTGTGTGGCCATTATCTTCACATTCCAGTTTCTTTAGTGCATCAACAGATACAACTGACCAGAAAACAGAGCTGTGTTAACTACAGTACAATCCTGCCACATAATTTGTAATAAGATATTTGATTTTTAATACGATAAAAGGATGACTATTCCATATCTCTCCTAATATATTTGTATATTACATCACAGGTTAAGAGGTGGCCTTAACTATCTGAGCACCACTTGATACTTGCTTTATGTTAATAACACTCTCTTGAGTAGCTGTGCTTGAATATGTTATAAACAATAAAAGGAAACACCGTTTAGCAGTGTTTTTAAAACTGTGAGCAATTTCCATAATTTGTGACAGTCGGCAGATTTTGATAGTATCTCACATTGATTTTTATGTTTCCAGATGACAATCATTACACTATTATCTGCAGTTGGAGTAGTGGAACCTAACCTCCTAATTAGGATGAAAAACTGCTCCAGTTGCAACCCCAGTAAGTCACAACAAATCAATAATTTTAATAAGAATTAATTTTAAAAACTCTACAAGGTTGTATTGGAAGCTATTCCGGCATGTCTATTGATTAACACTTGGTATTACATCCTATAAAGGACTCATTAAATACAAAATCAATCTAAATGCAATATTTTGGTGTTTCTTAAATTTCACTTTTTTAATATTTTACTTACTATAAAGTGTAAGAAAATAGAACAAAGCACTAACAGATCATTCAGGTAAAGCAGCTTTTTGATTGGGGTCCTGACTTCCCACTGCACTTCAGAGAATATGAAGGATTAATTCACTCTGTGCTGCACTCAGACTAAAAGGATATATGACTGAGAGCTGGCATTTCCCTTATTTGTCAGCCTCAAATGTCCTCACAAATCTCATAGATTTCCAAATATAAAATATCTAGTTGCTGCCACATACAGAGCCATGTCTTGATTATGCTTTATCATGATCCCACAGATATTGCTCCTTTTAGGAATATGTAAATCTGGGGTGTGTACATTAATGTCATGAAGAGATTTCTTCATTTTCCAGTTCATGCTTGAATTTGAAAGAACAATAACAATACTAAATGCAAGATTTGATTTTTTAAGAGCTGCTGAAATAGTAACATTTATTAACATGGCATCTACCTAGACAAACTTGGAAACCATTAATATTAGCTATAATATAATTATATCTATTTAACAAAAAAGCTTTTACTAGCCCTGTTTCCATTTGTCTGAATTAAAAAGCTTTTAATGTTAATATCAGAGTTTTACCATGTAAGAGCTGTCTTTTTTTAGCATAGACATTTATACTCCAATAACAAGGTTGGAAAGAAAAAATGAATTTCAGTGAAAAGCCAGGAGTGATGCTGCTGTGAGTCTGATGCTGCTCAGAGCTGAGAGCTGATGCTAGGTGGCAGTCCTGTGTAATTAAACACCAACCACGTCTCTGCATCTCATTCACTCCAGGCATTTTTCAAAACGACCAACTCTAACATTTTGAATAATAATTTAAACAACAAACACATCTCTTTTTCTCTTTACTTTCACCTCTTCAGAACTTCATTCCTTATACACAAAAGGTCTCAAAATTAAATTTCCTATTCATAAACCTGTGTTCTAGCACAGCAGCGTTATGTGAAACAGCTCACAAAACAGGAGGCAGACTGCAGTACTACACCCCATGCTCTGGTGTTGCACAATCTCTAACTTCTGTGTAGGTTCTGACCTTGCTTTTCTCTGCATCTCAGAAACAGAATTACCTCGTGTTTGAGGATGTACTTCCAAAGCCTGTTTTAGTCTCCAGATATATTTGACTGAAGAGCTCACTTTAATCATTTGATCTCTTTAAATGCTAGTGCTCTTAACAAGCTACATGTTCACCATGGAGTAGTTGCAATTATTTGTAGCTACCACAGATAAACAAAGGTTAAAGCTATTTTCCTAGACAGAATTTTGGGAATGTGTCTCACTTTGTACAATGCTTATTTCTAGAAGGAAAACTTGTTTGATCCCCACAGTCACTTGAACTATAATTCCAAAAGTTTTCCCAGGTGAGGCAAGTCAGCCTCCTGCAAAAGCACAGATGACACAGAGCTGGCAGGGAAAGTTTCAGCACAGCGACCAATAAATAAATAGAAGAACAAACCATGTCAGCTATAGACAACTTATTCCACAGGGAGAACTACTTCTATATTATACTGTATATGTACATGCTACAGTGAGGCTTCTTTCTTATTTAAACACACCCCCAAACAGGGAAGTAGAAGAGTTTTTACCATAATATTAATACAAGAACAACATATTTGGTTTTACTGTGAAACAAATATTTAAGGACCCAAGAATCACTGATTATGTATGAAGAGGTATCAGATCTCTCTTCCCAGGTTTTACTATGATGCACACACATTTACTGTGTTGATTACACAGTATTGGCTGAGATGGACAGAGTCCCAACTCAAT
Source organism: Horornis vulcanius (assembly GCA_013401035.1). Lineage (NCBI taxonomy): Eukaryota > Metazoa > Chordata > Aves > Passeriformes > Scotocercidae > Horornis > Horornis vulcanius. The sequence continues at coordinate 2,703 of VZUA01014814.1, forward strand.
ACAAAAGCAGAGCAGTTGATTAGGAGCCCACAAAATCACAGCAGAGACTTGTACATGAAAGTAGGAACATGTGGCTGCTCCCTCACTATAATGAATAAATTGGTCCAAAACTTTTTGAGTCTGGTTGCAAACACATCTGATGTCAGTGGGGGCCCTCAGAACCAGTTTTTGTATCTAACTGACCTTTACCCTTCCTTTCTAGGAGGGTGATTTGATGTTCTAGGATGCATATCACATGCTCCTTCTTTCCAGGTGGTAGAGACATCACATTTTAATATGTAAACATTCTATTTATTCTGGGCAATTCTAGTGCAGAACAGGGACACTGTGGTGTCCAACCGTATCTACAGAATTCTCAACAATGCCAGAGTTTGAGTGTTTCCAATACACACACTGGTTGCACCTAATTCTACAACACAGTGGGAAGAAATTAATTGTGTCACTGGAACACAGGAAAAACAACTTACCCTGACACTCCTTACCCAAAATAACAGATTCATTTACAGAAATGTTTAATATTTTATTTTAGCGTATCATATGAACATTTGCATGCAAGAGTGCAAATTTCTGAAACTGTGGTCCATCACTCAGTAATGTGACTGCCTGAATTCCTCTAAGGCACATGAGGAAAGTTACTCAGGAACAACAAAAAGAGGTTTGCAAATAATCCACATCTGTTGTGGAGCTGTGTCAGTCCTGTAATCCCTGGTGTTGTGCCACCCTGCTGAACAAAGGCTTGAGGAACTCGACTGCAGCTGAACATTTTTCCAAAAAGCCTCATTTTCTCTCACTGCTCAAATAGTAATTGTGGCTCCTGTGGCCCTGCAAAGACCAAGGCTCTGCATTTCAATCCAGCATCTCAATCCAAATCATCAGAAACAGAACTCAGCTAAGGAACACTGGAGTTCCTAAATCCTGCGGAAGGGATTCTATGCAACACCACTTCCTTCTTCTAACAGCTCTTCTTAGATCCTTCCCACTGCATCAGAATCACTTATTCATTTTTTAGTGAAAGGTTAAAGCTTTTCTGGGAATGACAGCAAGCCAATGTACTGTGGTTTGTTTTTTCACAATGCAATAGTTTATAATGGACTGCTTATGTAGTAATTGCTCTATTTATAGAAATTATTTGCAAGAGAAAAGTGATTGACATCACCTGGTATTAATGATAGAGGTTTTATTTCACACTTATGACCTAAAGCTTCTACATTAATTGTTTACCCTTCCTAAGATGCTCATGTCCCACACAAGTCTAGGGAATATATGTATGAAATTATATGCCAGCCTTATCTTTTGTAGATTATCTAACAAATAACACTATTCTTTCAAAGTTATTTATACAGAATTTCTGTAACTGCCTAAGACTCTTCCTAGTCACTTAGTGCAGCAACACTCAGTAGTTTAGATTTCTGCCTTTTGAGCATCCAGGTTGGCAGTGCTGCTTCTCCTGTAAGTATTGCAGTGCAGTATGGATTGCACATCCTTTAACTCTGATGGACAAAAGCTCTGATGTGCAAACAAGCAAGAGGATTTGTATAGGCCAGAAAATAAGTAAGACAATTGGCAAAGAAATTAGGGATAGAGAGAAGATCTGAGAAGATCCTCCTTCTCTAAGCTGTGGCTCTCCTGTGGAAGATGAAAAATGTAGAAGAAAAAAAAAATAGTAAAAAACCCTATAAAAGTATTGTAGCCTTATATTCTCCAGCAAGATGGGGTTGAACAACAGGAAAAGTATTCAAAAATCAAAAAGTATTTCAGATTGTAACTAACAATTACATTTACTTCTCATATAATTTCATTGAAGTCAAGTGAGAATAAACAGTCATTGTGTAAGAAAAAAATATGCACAGAAGGGTTATAAAATTGCAGTGTAATTCATCTATTCATTAAAAGGATAATAAAGACCACAGCCTTTGAATTATTGTCAACTTACATTTCTTTTCCATGCTTTTGTTCTGGAACTGTAGCTTATTGGCATTTTCAATGCAACACAAAACCATATATTGTAGAAATGACTGAAAATATTTTCTGTCCTTCATTCGTTGAATTACTTTTTAAGAGATGAGAGTTGGAATTTGATTACACTTAATCCCTGGCAACATCTTCTTCCTAGAGCCCAAAACTATAAATGAAAGAAAATACCCTGCTTTTATACAACACAGTTGTTCTTCCACACCAAAATAGCACTTAGGTTATTGCTAAATAAATTATCAAAATAAAAATCAAAGACAGGGATTTGCACTTGTGTGGCACTATCTTCTTAATGCCATCACAACCCAAAACTTTCCATTGTGGGAAGTTATACTGGGATGCTACAGGAGGGATTGATAAAATGGCTTGTACAAAGCTTAACAACTTAATTCAAGGCTTAGCTTCATATTTTACAAGATACTTAGGAAGTACTAACACCTCTGTTGCTCACAGTAAACCTTTGAAAGGTATCAAGGAGATAGCCCAAGGGTTAAAGGAAGCATGCCTTCACCCCTGACGAGAGTTTATTTAGCTTCAGCAGGGCTTTAGCACAGAATGTTGCCTCTCCTCTGCAGCCCTGTGCCTTGGCTGGCACAGATGATGTCAGCACAGCAGCAATAATGGCCATTTAAAATGAACTTTCTTGAGACAGTCGCCTCTCTGCTGCCCCAGCCGAGGCCCTGGGAATGCAGACGGGGTACAAAGAGATGAAGGCAGCATGAAAACATTTCCCACAGAGCTGCTGCCTTCTCATTTCAGATGTGAGAGCTGAACCCCCAGCTTTGCAGCAGCAGCTGGAGCAGCTGCCCTTCCCCTTCCTGCTGCAGACAGCACCCAGGGAGCCGGACCTAGAGCAGCCCTGAACTGGCAGCCGCAGCCCAGCCCATCACTGCCAGCCTCACACACATTGAAGGGGTTGATGCACAGAGAGCTCTGACAGGGCTTGGTACAAATGTCTGTCTTACACTGGGCTGTTTGTGGGACTTTCCTTGAAACCAGCTAACAAACACATCCACAAACTGGTTCTTATTTACACACATACATAATCCTAATGTACCAATGAAACGCCTCAGGATTTTTTTTCTTGGTTTTAAACCGACTGTTAGCATCTTTCAAGACTACATCATAACATTAAGACCCTCCAGTTAGCTGAAATTTATTTTCAAAAAAATAAAAAAAATTACTAGGTCTAAAGTAAAATATCTAAAGATGTTCCTTAAAAAATTAAATATACTTCATTACTCTAAGCCAACTATTAATCCCATAAAATTAAAAGCAGACAAAAGAATTGTTAAATCAAGTTTGTGAGTATTGGCAAGCCATGGAGGAAAACCTTTGCCTTCATCTCTTTCTATACATTTTTTTCTTTTCTTTTCTTTTTTTTTTTTCTAGAGGCAATTTTCATCCATTACTCTGCATGGAACCAACATCCATTATATGAAGACAGTGTGTTAATCAAAATGACTTCTTATACAAGTCTATTGAATAAAAATTCATTGTTTTAATCTAGTAAGTGTAATATTAATGAAAGCTAAATTATGTCTCTTTATTAGTCAGTTACTGATGCTTCTCTGCAGCTTATAAAACTAGTTCTCTTAAAGACGAATATATTTTAAAGCACCATAAAAAAATCAATGACATTTGCTAATGGAACAAAAACCAGTTAGGCCAATACCATGGATTGGAACTTCTGCAATGTGACCAACACACCACCACAACATTTTCTTACACAAAAACTACTCTCACACAACTAGGAGGTTTAACAGATTCAATAATATTAGCTTAAGAGGTTTAATAATAATATTATTGTTTAATAAAAATCCATATAACTTGGAGTGAGGAAGCAACTTGTATGTTGGAAGGATATGCTTTACCTGAAACAGCTTTAGAAAAAAACTCTCTGCAGCATACACTCGTCTCTTGAAAATTAAGGTTTTTAATAAATAAAGAGCTGAATGCTCGCAGCTGTTAAGAAAAGACTGGAAATGCAGTAGAAATTTCCCACAGATCAGTGGAAAACTTCACCTGCAATGACACCAACTGGAAAAAAAAATTAAAAAATCTCTGTGAGACCTCTAAGCTTCTCCCCTCATGCAGTCTTCTCATTCAGATGGACAGCCTCATGCAGCAGTAGAGACATGATTTCTTTAATCTCCCACCTGAACTCTGTTCTTCAGATGAAACCAATTTCTTGGATTTCTTCCAGAACACAATCCTACAGATCTCCTAACGCTTCTCAGACTCTCAGCCCCACTACTTGCAAATGCATTGAAGCAACAGACCAAACTCTAATTTGCACCTTTAAGAGCTTCCCCATTGGAAGCCAGTGTCCAGCAGCGTATCCAAGGAACTCAAAGCACATTTTTCCTCACAAATTTACGTATTCAAACAATCAAAATCACAAGGGTCTGCCTTCATTCCCATCAATATATCCCAGAAATCTTCTAAAGTTCCTGCCTCAGAAACACGCCGCACAGGCTTGTTCTCAGCCTGCCCGCCCTCCCAATTAGGCCACGCTCCCTATTTAGGGAAAAGCTGGTTGCTGCTTGACATTTATCTTTATCTCTTGCTCTCAACCTTTGTGTACAAAGTGTGTGTGGCACTGGGACACAGAGAAGAAAAGAAAAAACAACTAATTAGTGATCTAGATGTGGCCCTGGATAGTCTCTTGAAATTATTTATCCTGAGACATTTAACTTCTGGACATTAATTCATTAAGAGGCTTCAAAAATTAAAGCAATTTATTTTAAAGCAAAGTCACCAAAACACACTTGATAAAAATCGAAGTGCAGACCTCTCCCACATCTGTCAGAACAAGAAATACAAATAATACAAGACAAATAATACAAGACAAAAAGCAACATGCCTGAGACAAAGGGCACTGCGCACGCCTCAGGCCTGCAAAAACCACCAGCACTTCTTCAGTGTTGATGTTCCCCATATCCATACAAGCGATGCTTTACCCACTGGTGTAAATTGGATGTGGGTGAAGCCCCTTTTAAATTTGCTTTTTTATTGGGTCTTCTCGTCCCTGTCACCTTTCCTGCCAAGTATCCTTATTGCCAAGGACAGAGGCTGAACTTTGAGAGTGCTGGTGAGATCTTTTGGGAGATGATGCCACAGTACACCAATATCTCTCAGCAACCATGCAAAGTTGCTGCCTCAGAAAAACCATGCAGGCTCGTTCTCAGCCTGCCTGCCCTCCTAAGAAGGCCATGCTTCTCATTCAGGGAGAACTTGGTCGCTGCTTAACTAATTTTTGCACCTTTATGAGCTTCCCCATTGGTAGCCTGTGTCCAGCAGTGTATTTAAGTAACTAAAAGAACATCTTTCCTAACAAATTTATTTATTCAAACAATCAAAACCACAAAGGTCTGCCTCCATTCCTACCAATATGTCTCTGCAATCTTCTGAAGTTATCTGCTTCAGAAACACCACAGAGGCTGGGTTTTGGTCTGGTTATGCTAGGGTATGAACAGCATTTTAACACTTGTATTTGTTTAGAAGTCTTTCCTTTCCTAACTGCTTTATCTTTTTGTTTTTCAGGTCTGGTACCACCTCCAATTGCCCATTGCCTACAAAGCCTCCACTAGATTAGGGCAGCACTCTCAAACTACTCCTTATGGTTAGCTTTAGATTTCCTAAATTTGCAAGAATCAAATGAAGCCACACTCTTCTGGTGGTATTGAATGCAATAGAGAGGGCTGATTTTGATTCCTTTCACTGAACTCCAAGGGAGAGGAAAGGAGAATTTACTTTCCCTCTGCGGGGAACTGCAGTCTTTAATGGCTGACAGAAATGTCTCGGAGCTCCCTTCCTCGCTCTGCTAAATTGTGGTAGGCAGCTGTGGTGGAACAGTTGTCATCTAAGGACATAAGCAAGACAAGGAAAGTACAGGCTATGATCAGCCCAAATTGCAAGTTTAATAAAACAAACAAACAAATCCTACCCAACTTTGGCAAACAAGCTGTGATTTTCAATGTCTTTCTCATTTCTCTTGCAACTAGGAAGCTGTCACTGAAATTTCAGCCCCATGTCCAATAATGTTTAATGCTCTTTCACTTTCCACCATCAACTTATAAAAATGCACATTTTCTTTCATACACAGGCTAAACCTTGACATTTATAAGCACTCAGAATCAGGATCTTCTCGAAATCCAATATGAAAAGCATTTGTGCCCCTCAAGACACATTGCTGGCAGTCAAATCTGTGGCTACTGACAGCAGCGCTCTCTGACAGTAATAACTACGGTGTATGACTACATACATTATTCACACTAAAGTAATATTATCAATTACAATCAGAATTCATGAAGCTCTACAAAATGGCAGGTCGAGATGATTTAAGTGCCATTTTACATCCTAATATTTACAAGCTAATGCTTCACAAAATGAGTGGGATATAGTCAGTAGAATCACATCCACTTCCTGTGGAGGCACTAGCTGAAGCACTCCTAACTTTTATGTTAAGATAATAGTTGAAGGGTGTTGACAGTTTTAACCTACATCTTTTTATTCAGAAAGACTTCTAATCCTGAATCTTGGCTCTTTGTTTTAAATCAGGGATGTATTGATTAACTGTGAGACTGAACGTATCTCAGCGGTGGCTGAGTCGGGTATCCACTATGGAATTAGGACAGTTAAACACTGGAATCGATCCTCTCATTGTAAAGCCACAGCTGCTGTGGCAAGCAGTTTCTCTAAGCTATTAATTTTATTATTAGCACACCTGGAGACACTGTTTCCCTGAGGGAAAAGCAATTCAATTGTGTGTGCTGCAACAACTAGTGGCAGATGATCAATGAGACAGCTGGGACCACGGGCTTTCTCCTGGAGCACGGGGTGGCTATGACAAAGTAGTTTGTAAAACTGTGACAATACAAACTAATATTGCTTTATGTTTTATGCACCTCATTGTAAGCACATAGCTTAGAGTTTCCAGTGTCCGCCACTTTTAGGCCTTTTTGGAGTAGTTCACCACTCCTAGTCTTCCAAAGGTCTTTCCCTGTGTATCAACTGACCACCAGCCTCTGCCTGACCACTGACTCCCTCCATCCTTCCCCTGTGCCCCCAAGGCAGCAATAAACTACACTCCCTTAAAAGGCAACAGCAACACTTGTTTAACATAGGGGAGAAAGACTAATTACAAGTTTCCACACATTTGGTTCTATTTCATAAGCATGTTAATGAAAAGACACAAAGCCCCACAGGTCTGGCAGCAAAGCACCAGCTGTAACTGACTTTCTAATCCCAAAATAACTGATATATCTCAAAAAAGTCTGATCCAGCAATACCTGAAATTTTTTCAATATTTAAATGTAAGTCAGTAGGAATTAGCAGGAAAGGAAGATAAAACAACATGGACCACTCAGGTATTAGAGGCATATAAAAGATGCACCAGCAGCTCTACATACCAAAAAAACACCCCAGATTCACACTGAAGGACAAAGCAACCAAACCCCTCATGAAAACAAGATGAAGATAAATGCTGCATCTGATGGAAATCATGACACTCCAGTACCTCCTGAAAACTTGCAGGAACTTTGGATCCTTACTCTGTTTCCTTTTGAATTGCCACAGTGGTGAAAGCAAGTTCTGTGTTGTGAAACCTTTTAAGAGACAATACAGCTGTTGTGAAGACCTCAAATTAAGAGACATACTTAGCATTTAAGACTTCCTAGAAATTTTATGTCAGTTGGCTTTACCACCTTTGACTGTGGGGTTTTGAAACTCAGCCATGTTCAAGCCATTCTTGGTCCATCCATTCACAATCTACAAAGTCTCCAATCTTCACTCTCCTACAGACTAGCTATCAAGGACAACACCACTCCATCCAGTGTAATTTCCATGATGAGAAAACACTGATTGTGAGGATGATGAAAATTCTGGTTTTTAATGATGATTTAAATGTGTTTTAAATCATTATTGCCACTTCTACAGTAAAATCATTGTCAGCCTGTTGTACCCATGTCTAATATGTTCACTCAAGAAATGAAGACGTGGGACTCGCTACTCTGAAGCTGACAAGCTATTTCACAGAATTTTTGAGCCATATTTCCCAAATCAGTCAAAGCATCTCAACGACTAAGCATGGAAAAGAGGCATCCTAGTCAGCAGATGTTGTAACAGAACCAAGACATAACCTTTATTCTTCAGCTTCCACTATTTTTAAAAGTGAAATAAAGTAACACCTTTGTCAATCACTACACAAACGTGGAAAATTGAGGGTAGGGTGGAGTGTGGGTGTTTGTGTCTAGAGGAACTTTCTAGTTAACTTTAGTTACTTGAACTTTGGGATCTCTGCCTTAAGGAGAATTTTTCTGCACAGAAAAGCTAAGCGATGCCTGAATTTCAGTAGATTTGAGGCTGCACCATCATACAGCCAAATACCAAGCTTTAACCACCAAGCCTGAGCAGCAGAGTCAGTACAACCTCCTACACAGATCCTACCCCTTGTATCTGGTCACACAAACCAGGATTAAAGGCAGAACACTTTCACAGCTGTGTTTCACAGCACTCACTTTTCCCGGTGCCTACAAAACTTCTCTTCTCTTTTGCTTTCTATCCCACCACTTTTGCTGGCTTTTGTCCCTCGTGAATATCCCCTGGAAGGCTGGCCTCTGTCCTCAGTTGTCCTCGTGACTGGGTCCTAGATTTTCACAAATTTGTTTAGTCATCCAATACCTACACCAGGTATTGAATGTGCCCTTTAATCT
>VZUA01014815.1:1525-14405 GCA_013401035.1 Horornis vulcanius
GATGGTATCTCACCAGGCCCTGTTGCCAGGATGAGAATGCAGTAGTTATGCTGTGCTGGTGGTGTGGCTGGTGTGTGCTTGCAGGAGAAGCATAAAAACTACAGATTGCAAAATTAAGTGTGAAACCTTTAAGATCCTAACTGCTAAATGTGCATTAGCAGGGCAATCTCAAAAAAAAAAAAAATTACCCTTGTAGCCACACCTTAGAGGTCCTGTGTTCCTCAGCAAATACCGTGGATAATGCTTTAATTACATATCCTGCCCAAAGTGCATGCAGCATGGTTACTTGCATTTTATGTGTCCGCTTATGGCAAACTTTATCTTCCTCCAGTTTTTCTGTTACTCTGTCACAAGCAAATATCTGTTCCCTCCATTCCTGAAGTCATACACAGATTGAAGGAGCTGCAAAGTTGTCCTGCTTTAGTTCAGGTCTGCTGTCTAGTGGCTAGAAATAGGATTTTTTATATCAATTTACAGGTAAGAGATGCCCAAAGAAAATGGCCTTCTTGCCCTATAGAACTTGGTGGTGATTATGAATATGAAAAGCATTTTGTTCAAAAGTACATTGGTTTTTATGAGAAAGGGTATTCAGATTCATTGCACTTCTGATACTTTTATCGGTTAGTTGCATCAAATTACAGAATTTGCTAGAGTTGGCTAATGTCTTCTGTCATGCCTTTTTATTCCACCATGTTTTTAGATGGGTAGGTGGATTGGTTCAGCTGATTTAACCTGCTGAACGTCTCATTTTGGTTGTGAGGAGGCAGGGGCCTAAGCTTTGTGGAAAATTTGCAGATTGTGACCCATCCTCAAGCGTACCTGCTCCCTCTAGTCTTCTGACAAAATGATGTGTTAACAGCAGGAAAGAGTCACACCGTGTAAAGCTTGGGTGTAGAATTATAAGGACCATTTAATTTGCAGGAGAGTGCTTGGCTTTCTAAGCGATCAAAATCTTTCATTTCAGTGAAGAACGCAAAGAAGTCTGAAGTGACTAGCCTTTGAAAATTAAGCCAGTTGTTCCAGTTTCAAATACTGTTGGTATGCTTCCATGCTAATGGCATTTCTTCTTTAGCCACCTGTTAGAAGAGCCAGGAATACACATAGCATTTTCATTTGGTGCAACCACTATCAATGTGCCCCATTGTTACAAAATGGATGATTTCTGCTTTATGAGCTACATCCAAAATTAACACTTTGATAGCTGTTTTCTTCTTCTCTAAACTGTCTTGGTTTTATGACCCAGCAGTTCACATTTTCTTTTAACACAGGTGAAAATAGGGCAGTCAGAAAAAGAAGTATCTATCTAAGCGCCATGAATTTTTAACTCTGCATGACATTATGCGTGATTGATGTGAAAATGACAGCTTAAAGGATTTTTTTTTAAAGACAAGTGTGGATATGAAAGTAAAGAATATTTCCAAAGAGGTTCCAGCTCTTTTGTCCCTAGGATGCCACTTTCAGGGGCATCCCAGCTTTGCTGAAAAGGGGGTGTCTGCACCTACCCAGTGTGACAGAAATTATGAGAGTGCCTCAGCCATTTACAGGATGTGTTATGAAGATTATCACACTGGTAAAGAAGGGAAGAAATTCTGACTGGAGGAGGGGCAAAAGGAAGAAAAGAAGCCTAGGCTTCACTACCGCAGGATCTGAGTTATTGCATGCATTTCCACTGACTTGGCTTGGTGCCTTGGCATAGGGAGTAACTTTGGCCCCATTGTTCTATAAGGCTTAAAGAATTTTTAGTCCCTAAATTTAATGTTGAAGGAATATTTAGTTTTCTTCTTCACAGCATAGTAGTGAAGAACTTGATATTATTGGTTTTCAGTTGTATGTAGAAATTATAGATATTATATATCATCGTCTCCTATTCATTTCAAGCAAGTAAAAAAATGGTTCAAATGCCTTTGGTACATGCTAGTTAGGGAAACACAAGAGGATGTGTGGGGCCTCATGCTATGGTTTGTTTTTTGGCATAATAGGCCAATATTGCTACTAGGTGACATATAAGAAGTATAGGGAGTCAGAAGGCAGCATGTAACATGCACATATTTGAGAGCTCACTGGCCTTTGATTCCTCCCATTCATATATGGCTCCTACATAACAACATGTGTAAAACATCCCAGAAAAGCAGCACAGTTTTTTATCATTTCCACTAATCCCCAAATTTGGGACTTCCAGAGAAACAGGCGTCAGGGTGACATGTCAGGAAGGCTGCTGTGATGACTGCATTTACCTAGTTTGGACTTCAGCCAAGAGGAGCAGTTCTTCCCTTGTGCCATGGACTGAGGCATGGCCATTGAATCCCTGCATCACTGCAGAGCATGAGCAAGAGGGAGTTTTGCCATCTCAGTGCTGCATGGGGCAGGAGCTGTGGCAGGAGGGGCACTCTGTCTGCAGTAGCCAGCATATACCCCCACTGCAAAAGCCTGGGGCTGCCCAGGAGCCAACTGGATCTTTTCTTCTGGCCTTGGGATTTGCAAGATAGGACCAAGAGGACATGATGGCCCCTATTAGTGCTGCTGTGTTCTAATTAGCCTCCCATATGACTTCTGAGGGGACTCGCTGGCTTTTGAATAGTGCATGGCTGGTTCATGTTGGCATTTGGTTTGGAAACTTATTACTGCTTATTAATCTGCAAAGTAAATCACATCCTGGTATATGGTACACTCACTATATATGAAATATTCTATTTTGTGACATTCAAAACAGACATAGCTTTCATTCTGTTACATTAGATAAAGAACTATTTTTGTTTACACCTGCCACTTCATGCTTGTTTGGTGCCTTTTCCCAGTATAAGATGAGCTACAGATATACAGTGCCTTCTGACACTCTTAAAGAAACATTACAAAACGTAAAAATAACAGGTCCTAGGGGGCACACAGAAACATACTGGATTCAGCCTTCCTCTGGCTTTTCTTTTCATAAGATTTCTCTCTAATGAACTATCAGAGCTAGACTCTGCTTGCCTATGCAGATATATAAATGAGGATTCAATTTTAATAATTTTGGTGAAGATGGAAATGCATTTCCTCCTTCTGATCTACTTGGTCTCAGTTGTGAAAGTGACAGCAAATATTTCTGAACGGATTTTACTGGGTTTCACCTGCATGACAAGTTATACCTCAGCCCAAACCTTTTATGTTGGCAAGAAGGGAGTGGTTCACATCAGACAGAAATGTGGATATGAGTAAGGCAGATACAGAGCTTTGCCAAGCCAGGACAAGAACAGTGGTGAGTGCCACATGCCAGCCTCATGTGCTGTTTCACCATCTTAGGTGCTGCCAGCTGTCTCCCTGCTCATGGCATGATGGGAGCAGCAATAGTTTGTTGGCTGCCAATGAATCTGTGCTTTTATCACTAGCCAGGTCATAAGGTTGGAAATAACTTTAAAAATTCCTTGTACAGTGGTGTCAGTGCTCATCCATTTTAGTAGTGCCACATCCCAGGCAATACAAACGTTATGGGCTCACAGCATTCAGCTTCTGCCCTGAATGAAGAGAAGCCTCTTGCCTGGCAAGCTGTGTGGCTCCTGCACAAAATAACAAGGCACAGAAAATGTCATGTGCACAGTCACATTTTGCCTATGGAGTGCAGGAACCATCTCTGTTTGTATGAGCCTGCCCTGCTGCACAGCATTTCCTTTGTGGAGGAGGCAGGATGACCAGTGAGCCAGCTTCTGGAGTCATGTGCACTAGGTCAACAGCTCTCCAGGGCTTCTATAAACATGGGCATCTGGGCACATTGCCATTCCTGTTTGGCCTCTCTTGCAAAGCTTCCTGACTTTGCAGGACACAGAGGGTCAGATTGCTACGAGTGCTTGTGCAACTCAGGGAAAGCACCTGAATTAGACACACAGGCTGTCGTAACTGCTTTGAAATCAGCTGATGTCTTCCTCCAGACTCTTCACACACGACTTTTTTCTCTAATAGGCAGTGATGTTAAGGAAAACAAGTGGTTACAGAGAAGACCAAAAGACAAACTCCAGATGAGCCTGGAATTGTTCCTACTTAAGTTTCCAGCCCCACTGCTTGCACTGATTTCCTTGTGAGCACTCAGAGCATTTAGATCTGGCCAGCACAAGGGAAAAATGCCAGTGTCATCTTAATTTACTTTTGTCATTGACCCTTTAAGCACAAACAAACAAACAAACAAACAAACAAACAAACAAACAAACAAACAAACAAACAAACCCCCACACTGGGAAAAAAGGTAGCAGAAATAGTTAGACTCCAAACATAAATGTAAACTTTTCTTTGCATGCTGGTGAAAAGGAATTCTCTTTGGGGACATAGAGCCAGAAAACATTCAGAAGATGTCATCAAAGAGAATGGCTTGGGGAAACTCACCTGGCACGTTTGATGTTTCTTGTCAAACAGAGTGGCCCCGTTTGAAGTGTGAGGAAACAGGGAAAAGTGTGATGCGTCTGACAGGGCCTGCAACCTGATGCCTGCAGACCTGCAGGTACCGGGACCAGCAGCTGCCTGCTCCACCCTGCCCTACTCCGGCTTCCCATCTGGGCAGAAATTGCCACCGAAGCCTTCCCATAAACGGCTGCTCTGGAATTCACGGCTGGAAGGGGGATTCCTGGAGAGGTGTTATTTCGTATTCAAAGCACCAGGGGGTGCTGAAAAAAACAACAAAATTGTGTGGGGCTGGGGGAAGGAAAGGGTGTAGGGGAAATCTCTGGCCTGGCAATCCACTGCCTCTGTCTGCTTGTGCATTTAGGGAAAGCAAAACACCAAACTAATCCATCTCCCTGTTATCTGCAAGGATTTCTGCCAAACAGGTGTCAGAAAATGTAAATGTGACACAGATACTAGCTGGCATCTGCTGCAGTAAATGAGGGCTGTATTCAAAGTGTGGGCATGGACCGAGTTGAAATCAAGTCTTTGGAAGGTTAAGAGCCTACACACTTGTGTCTGGTTTGACTCTAGGTCATGAAATTTAGGTACAGGATTTCTTTTCTTTATGCCGTGCCTAAAATCACTGCTCATGTACTGTGCAGAGGAGTATGAATTAAACCTGAAGACTCTGAGTCTTCATTTTTATAATGTTTGCGAAGTACTTGAATGAGATTATATAATGTGGCACATGTGCCTGCCTCCTTTGCACTAGGAACTCCAGATAATTTAGGGTCATGCAAATATTTTTTTAATAAATCCTTGCAAAGGGAAGCAGTGGTATTTTTAGCTTTTAGAAAAACATGTAAGGCCTGCTTATTTCTGTTTTACACTTTTTGTGTTCGTGAGTACTTGCTTAACCCATGTAGAAGGTATCTTTTCAGTTTATTTTTTTTTTCCTTTGCTTTTCTTCTTTTACTTGTCTTTTGAACGTGGATTTCCATGTTCCTGTACTTACGTACTATTTCTAAAACATCCTAAATAAAGATTTCTAAAATAACTCCTGGTAATAAAAGCTAATCTATAGGGTTGCAAGGGGCAAATTTGGAAGGAGGAGACAAAGATATGTTTACTCACATTTATGATGGCTAAAGTCAGACAAAGAATCAGGTTTTTGAAAGTGTTCAAAGATCCAGCAAATCTAAAAGTTTGGGAAATGCAGCTCTAACAAAATTCTTGGTCATCTCTGAACTGACTAATCTTTGTACTTGGAAGTTCTTGGAACTATTGCTTCCAATAAATATTCATTCCAAGAAGATTTCTCTGTCTGATTTATTTTATAAAAATGAAAAATAGCTGATGGCTTAGCACTTAAAAATTTCAGATTGAGCTGCTAAGGGATTATTTGCACAGTAATTGAAAATAATTATGAGTGTGTGCCTGCATTGCTTATTATTGCTTTTATGGCAAGGAGTAGTATTAACACATTTCTTATTATTAAACTAATAATGAGAGTTGGCCCCACAATTAATGCACTTTCACTGCCTGAGACCTCTGTGGCCACCTGCTGTAAGCCAGTGTATGAGTTCAGGAATTATTACAGGACTCAGGGTATTAGCCTTGGGCTAAGAAGCTTGTCAGAGCATGATTAAATGTTCCTTTAATTTTCTGTCTTTTAACAAAAGGCGTATTTCTGTGCAATCCATCTGTAAGAGCAGGGCTTGTGCCTTTGACATGTGTGAAATCTGCAGCTGTCAGAATCTTTCTTTCTTGTGGATTTTCAACTTGGGGAAAAAGAATAATGCTGCATTTTCTGTCAAAGGATTGGATATTTTGCTGTGAAGTTTAAGTCTGAGTAGTATTTTATTAGCTTACCAAAAAAAAAAAAAAAAAAAAAAAAAGTCTGTGTATGCATTCTCTTTTGCCTGCATGATGTCTGTGTCCTGTGGCACTGATTTCATGGTGATTCCCTTGCCCTGATGGCAAGTGATCATGGAGACCCACAGGAGCACCTTAGATATGTACCTCTAAATAACCATTCCCCATGATACTGGCTTATCAAGCTGGAAGCTTGGGAATGTCTGCCCTGGTTCCTCTGGGTGCCCTGCATCTGGAGCTGGAGTGAGATGGGGAAGACACTGAGTTCACAACCTCACTGCTAGGATGCCCAGTTACAAGCTGAGTTTTTGGCATGGAAACTTAATCCTGTGTCTCTGCTACACTCTTGTGCCTTCTCTGCTTGTGATGATCACAGGCATGTGGTGAATGGCAACTCCATGTAGTAAACTGCACAGACTGCAACTTAATGCTTATTTGAACTGGGACTATGCCATAGTAAAAGTACATCTTCTTCTCTGGAGTGAGACAGATTATTTTAAAATTGTACTCTTAGCTTTACTTTCATGTGGAAGGCTAATTTAAAGAAAGCAAACAATTTTAAGCACTTGAAATATAAATATGCTATTTGCAGGCATAAAACCCTCTGTACCATCACTGGCAGACCACAGACTTCACTTTTTGGTAAGGTGATAGCTGGTTTTCCCTTCACTAAGCACTCTGATCTGCAGCCACTTTTATTTCTTATATTGGAACATTTGAAGGAGCTTGGTGACTTCACCTGGAGCTCAAATGACAATCCTCTGTGCCACATATTCGCAGGCATGTTGCTGGTACTCCATGAGTAGGAGGCTTGAAGGAATAGGGTGGCAGTGGGACAGGGTGGCAGCATTCCCTTCAGAGGGGAGTGTGCTGGCAGATTGTCCAGGCCAGCTGGAGAGCACTCTCTGTACTCATCCTGGCATTCGGTTTCAGGAGCTTAGAGATAAACAAGATCAAATAAAAATCAGGTTTTATTTATTTCTGCAACCTGCAGTGATGTTTTGTTCTCTAAAAGTGTTTTTGTTTCTCTTTTTGTTTCTTTTCCTGAGTTGAAAAGCATTCACCATGGCCATGTGCTGTGCAGATTGCTTCCCTCTTGACCCTGTACCATAGGTGTGCGCACGGCAAACCATTAGGTCTGTTTCTTGAGAGTTTGAAATGGGAGTTGGTACTTGAAAAAAACAGCGTTGTCTTGCTTCTCTGTGCAGTCAGTAAAAAAATATTGGATAGAATCACAGAATAGCTTGGGTTGCAAGAGACTTTAATGATTATATAGTTCCAAATCCACTGCCATAGGAAGGGGCTCCTTCCACTAGACCAAGTTGCTCAGAACTCCATCTAACCTGGCCACTTCCAGGGACAGGACATCCACACTTTCTCTGTCTGTGTCAGTGCCTCACCACAGAACAGAATTTCTTCTGAAAGTTTTATCTAATCTAATCCAACCTAAGGTGAAATCACCCTCTTTCACCATGATAGGGAATGTAATCTCTGAAGCCAATTATTTGTAATAAACAAATAGCAGAATTACAGAAGTTCCAACAAACTTCAAATGTAAAATCAAACTGACACTGTAAAAAAGTAACAGCTCTCTAAACTGATATACAGTCTAATTAATTGAGATTTTTGTATTAAGAGAAGACAATATATTCATTTTTACATGTAAAATCTTGAAGAATGTGTAGTCAGTGTAAGTACATCAGAGTATGTTTATTACTACCATTGCCAAAGATAAAGGTGATGCTGCTCTTGATTTGACAGGATGCTTTTCAGGATTGCAAAGGAGTCCATTTATCCAGCAACAAGATACAGTACTTCCTAGGACAAAAGGTGGCCACTATGACTGCTGAAGGGAACATGGTTTAGGTGCTTTAGGAAATCAGCCCCTGTAGGTACTTGCAGCTGTGCCACAGTTTGTTTACCTCATTACTCCCAGGTGCTATGTCAGCATCTGAATAGACAGAAATCTTTCTAGAGTCAGGGTCTAGACCACAAAATGAAGAACTTTTCTGCACTGTAGTTGACTCTGCAAGGGAAACACAAGTCAGATGACAGGATAGTTTCCAAACTGGCATCTGGCCAGGTTGCTGGAGTTAATAAACTTACTTTGGCTAGAGAAGAAAAAAACACTACAGGAACCTTTAAAGGAAGTATTCATTCATTAGTTGCCTAAATTCCCCTGCTGCTGCCTGATGCCAGATGGTAGTGCTGGGGGACAAGCCTGCCACGTGTTACCCGTGCAGCACGGCCAGCCTGGCTGGTGCCTTCCAGAGAGAAGCCGCCCCTTCTCTCCATTTCTGAGACAGCTGTCAAAGTTCTTAAATGCACCAGTTTGTCAGCAGAGTTTCTGAGGTATGGACAGGTATTTTCCACTCTGTTTCTGGGATGCTGGACCACCTGCTTCCCAGGAATAGAAAGGTTCTGTACCTGGCACTTTTAGAGATGCAATTTTCTACCTTTGTGAGGGGACACTGGCGAAACTTTGCTTTGCTATTCAGATAAAAGGGTCAGCTATTTAGACAAACTAACATCTTGCAGGGCCTTGGTATTTTGCTCAGCCTAGTTATTTTTCTATAGTCCAAAGAGGAATGGCTACACATCAACCTTTTTAAAATATTATTCAGGAAATGAGTACATACACATTAAATATAACTAACACAAGACACAAAAGTAGTTATCTAATAAAACCCAATTTGTGGTGTGAGCAAGTAATGAATAGGCTCTCTTGCAAATCTGAAGGAGGTAACAAAAAAATCAACTTATATTTTTTTGCATTTATAATAAGATCATAAAGTTCAGTGCTCCTGACAACTACACTGATTTTTCTTGTGAGATACACTGTGGTATTTTATTTAGATGGTAGTTTCAACATATGTGCAGACATATACTAATGAAAAATAGAAAAGGCAGGATGTATTTTTTTTTTGTTAGTATGATAATACACAAACAGAAAAAAATTAAATATTCCCCTTGCCAGCAAAACCCCCACTCCTTTCTATACTGAAGAAAAATGACTGTATGTGTACAGCCCTTGAAGTCTTACCACAGCAGATGAATTTGCAATTTCTAGTCTTGAAATTTTTAATTCCCCATTTGCGGAGGGGTGGAAGATATCAATTGGCTTCTTTTCAGAGGTGCACCAGAGCTGTCCTCAGGCTGTGTTTGATGTCTATTTATCTGCTGGTCTCCTAAAAAGGCACAATCCACTTCAGCTGGACTGAGGTTTGCAAATGAGCACTCACTTTGGAGCATCAGGCCTGTTTTCAATTGACTTATGCTTTAGAGACACAGTCAGTCAGAAGGCACAGTTTTAAAGTCCCTAACCACATCAGAAGGAGATGAAATACATGCACCAAGCTTTTAGCACTTCCATGAGATGCACAGATTTTGATAGTCAGAGAGCTTCTCTTTTACACTCTGGCTCACCAGCCCAATTTGGATCAGTAGGTGTCTATGATGAACAAAAATGCCACAAGGCTAGTTTGGCTATCTTAGATTAATATGGTTTTGAAGTTAATGGGAGGATTTTTGCATGATGAGATGCTATCATGACTTTTGTGTGGTGTGAGTTGTGGGGTAAGGAGGGGCTGGTGCGGGAGGGAGAAGAACCAATTGGCCAAAGTATATTGGGGTAGAGATCAGCTATATTTTATATCTGAGGACTACTTGATGTGCAAGATGGGAAAAGTACCCAAAGAGACAGGTCTTCCTCATATGTACTTTCAGCTAAGAGGGAGAAACTATCAAAGAACAGCAACATGCTAGTATTTAGGGTGAGAACATTTGGCAAAAGGATGACTTATGAGGGAGGTAGAACAATAATGCAAAGCCAGCAGGCTTTTGGAAAGCCAGACAATAGTGTGCCTGGAAAATATAGAGGCATGATCACATAGAAAATTTGTTTAAAGGAGAAAATAAAAATGTTAGTGGGAGTTAGTAATCCCATAAGACAAATATAATGCTGATTCAACCTATGGCAGTTTGGGAGGCTGGAAACTGTAGCAAGTAAATCAATCTAAATCTTCTCTGTGAAACTGAGATAGAAGAGATGCAAATGTTCAGGCTACTAAGAATAGGTATGAGGGAAAAGCTTGAAAAGTAAGGGAAGAACTGAAGATGGCCAAGCATGGACTGAGGTGAGAGTACTGAGCAGTCTTCTATAAAGGTAGTGTTAGTAAGAGGAAGAGTGAGAGAAGTTGAAATCCATCACTGAGTGGAAAGGAAAAGCTAGATGGTGCTGACAAGGCTAAAATGTCTGATGCTTGTTATGGCTTACCCTTTACCAGAAAGGCCAGCCGACTCAGCAGTAGAGAAGTAAGAGTTGAGGACACACTAAAACAGAAAATA
The DNA here is from genome assembly GCA_013401035.1 of Horornis vulcanius. Lineage (NCBI taxonomy): Eukaryota > Metazoa > Chordata > Aves > Passeriformes > Scotocercidae > Horornis > Horornis vulcanius. The sequence goes on from VZUA01014815.1 coordinate 12,095, forward strand.
TTTAACTAAGGCAGAGATTTCCAGTTTGTCTGGACCTGACTTGAACCTGGAGGACTGGCTGTGCCCAGCCCCGAGCCGCTCCTTCAGGAACAATTGTCCTTGTTGCAGAAGGCAGGGGACAGTAACAGGTAACGATGGTCCACAGCTTTAAAAAAAAAAACACAAATGAAGAGGAGACTGACGTTATCAGCTCTGACTACAATCTCAATTCCTAGAAAAGTGCTGGAACAAATACTCGGACTGAAATACTGAGAAGACAAATACGGGGATGAGCAACAGACGAATGTTCTCAGGACAAACGATTTCAAATCTGTCTAATTTTCTGCCTTGGCAGCATGTCAGGCTCTGTGCACAGCAGTCAGCTTTCTTGATCTCTCAGTAGAAATGCTTGACAAGCAAGTGACATCCTGATAAGCAAGTTGAAGGGACAGAACCTGGCAAAATTCCTTCAAAGAGAGTGCTCAGCTAGGAAGGCAAGTTCTAAGTGTACTGATTAGCTGCATCATGTTGAGCTAGAAAAGTGTGATTTTGTTGCAGCCCACCCCACTTTACATTCTCCTCAGCGTTTTTCCAAATCACTTGTAAAGTCAAGTAGAGATCATGTTGGACAAGTTCAAGTGATACTCCAGTGAGAAGAGCCAGAGTTCCACCTAGGATGAGGTTAGGCTTTGATTTGATTGTGGTAAACTGGATATGGTTTTGAAAAACAAGATGTAGTTCATTAAGGGCACTGCAGCAGTAGACCTGTGGAGGGAGTTGTATGGAAAAAATCTAGTATTTATATCACATGAGCAAAACTAGTTACAAAAAATTCTTTGGAAAGGTGATTGTTAACAGCAGATCACACACTGAAGATGAGTCAACAATGTCACCCTGTTGTATGAAAGGTAAACGTCCCACGGAGGTATCTGACAACATCTGTTAGTTTTAAGACACATTGTGTTCAACCCAGAGCTGTCCTGATTTGGACACTGAACTTCCAGAAATAACCATCTAAACAAAATCCAAAGTAAAGAAATTAGAAATGACACATGTGAGGACAAATTTCTGGAACTGGAAACTGTAAAGGGAAAAAAGACTGAAGGGAGACTAGATAATTTTCTTCAAGGATGGAGTGTATGTAGCTTCATAAAAGAGGATGGTTTTTTCTTTATGCCTACTTGTGCTAGAAAATGAATTAAAATTGACAGACAATTGACTGAAACAACTGCTAGTAAAGTTTTACTACCAGTATAAGAGAGGAATTGCATGGGGTATTTGTGACAAGAATATCACAAATCTCTTTATTCCTGGAAGAGGAGAGGAGATTGTCTGCAAGATCCCTTGGCATAGAATTAATATCTTTGAAACAAATGAAATAAAATTGCATACTCGAGCTGTGGATCGACAGCTGTGGATCGACAGCACACAGTTTCTTCATTATTGATGACCCCTACACTAGAAACATTTTTTGACATCACTTGTGGCTTTTTCTTTGTATTAAGAATTTTCTAACCATATGACTCTTAAGAAAAGTAAAACAGATAAAGACTTTTCAAAGGTTTTTTATTTACCTCTTTAATTATCCTTCTTTCTGTGTTTGGGGATTATGTGGACACCACACGAGTATGAGAATTTGTACTTTGCAATCTCATGGTTGATTTGCTGAAGGTTCCCTACTGACTGCAGGGTATAGCAAAACTGTTTAATGGCTTATGCATTCTCACAGAAAGACCTGCATGAGATAATGTATATAACTGGCTGTGTGCTCAGAAAGCAGACTTGCTGACTAATAACTTTTTGGCTACTCTTGTCTTGATGAACCACAATGAACCAGATGAACTCAGAAATTTTGCTATACTTCTAGATAGAGCTGTTAATACTTACATTGTCACATTATTGCTAAGTTTCAACAAAAAGAACATACAGAAAAAATATGAAATGTGGGCTAACATATGAAATGCTGATGTGATGTATCCCCGAGTCATAAAAATGTGATAGGATTTGCAGTCTAGTAATTAAAAGTGTTCGATAAATGCAGAGGTCAATCTTTCATAGGCTTTCAGAACATCATTTCTGAAACTAGACTGGTTGGTTATCTTGTCTGATTTGTACAGATTTGGCTGTGCTACTCATGAAAGTTTACACTAGCCAAAGACAATTTTTTTCCTTCTCTTTTAGAGGACGAATTGTTGAGACAGATTGAGACAGACTGAGCCTGTTTTTCCAGGACATTCTCCACCTAAAGCAGCTCCCCTCACCTCTGGCTCTTGTTGAGGAACTGGGAGATCAGAGTGAGTGGGGTCATGTTAATTTTTTTATTTAACTTATT
>VZUA01014815.1:26980-55554 GCA_013401035.1 Horornis vulcanius
GCCTGGAAAAATCTCCTGAGCTATTTCCACAGCAAAAGTACTGTTGGGCACTCAGGAATAGCTTGGGGGTGGGTGGGGCGTGTCACAGCTTGTTCTACCATCAGCTTATCATGCAGGTTGAGGAGCTACTCCCAACACCCTTGTGGCCATGAATACTTTGAAATGTTGTGCCTGGTATGTCAAAAGTCCACATTTTTGTTGTTTTGTTTCATCCAAGTTACTCAGTGAGTGTTATATAGCTGTCCTTGTCCTGCTGGATGAGGGAGCATTTTTAGGAATGTCATGTACCAGAGCAGAGCAATGGGAGTGAGCTCCTGGCAGCAGAGACACATGAACTACAGAAAGACTTGTTTTATAATCCCTTTGTACCAGTTAGTGAGAGTGATGTATGCAATTTCCACTTATCTCAATCTCTTTTTGTTCTTACAAAACATCTTTTCTGAGAGCTCTGAGGAAGCTGAAGTCTGCAGTGTATTTTATTAAGGCTTTCCTTAGGAGGTAATTGAACTGGGAAAGGCTGATGGCTTTGCTGAAGACTCTGCACCAGAATGCACAAGCACAAGCAGAGACCACATAGAGATGTGGCTTAGTAAGTCAAGAGTCAGTGTGCAAGTGACTAGTAGAGCTGTTTTCTGTGGGGTTTTTTTGTCATAATTTATGAAATGAATACACTCAGGTAACATAAAGGTAATATCTATGCTGAGAAGGGTGATTTTGCACGGCTACAGCGCAGTCTACCTAAACCTGCTTGTAAGATGCTTGGAAATTTTTCTTCCAAGCACTGCAAGACTGCACAATTTTTAAACAGCTTAAGTGCTTGTCAGACTGAAACTTCTAGGAAGTGAGAAAACACATATAGTTGAATGAGATAAATCTGTAATATGTGAGCTTACAAAAAATTAAGACCAAAAAGCTGCATTTGTGAAGGAAATTGTTTTGAGATATCTCTGTAATCTGGAGTTTCAGAAATGAAAGAAAAGAGGTGGAAATTAATCCAACGTTTAATGCAGCCTCTGGTTATAACCTCTTTTTAGCTACCTCAAATGAAAACATACCATTCTCTAGTGAGCCAGGGAGCTCCAGGATACAGAGGCATTTCACATACTCTACAGAACTTTCAGCATTATGGAATTTTGTGTTAAAGATAATATCAGAAAAATCACCTTTCATTTTATGAATTAGTGTGAGTTCTCAAGGTTTTCTGGATGAGCTTTGTCCTTTCCTTTAGAAAGCCACAGAATCAGGAACTGTTGCATCCATCTACAGGCAAATTTATTTTATTTCAGCATTAGTGCAAATTCTCTTTGCACTTAAAAGCTCAATGTTGCCTTTAGCCATTTAGAACAAACTCACTCCTATGGGAAATGAAAACCTTTTTAACTGTGTTCCTCACAAATTCCCACTTAGGTTTCTGTTACCTCACCTCTGCCTCATTTCTCCACCACACGGGTGATGAGTGAGCCTTGAGCTTGTCCACCATGTTCCAGGTTGTGCACAAAATAAAATTCTTAATCCAGAATTGCTAAGTGTGGACTCACCCACATTGCCATGTGCTGTGTCAGTTTTGCCAAATCTATACAGACCTTTTGGGATGTTGCTATTGAAACACCCTGCTGAAAAAAGAAAAGAGTATTTGAAGTAATGTCCCCTGGGCCACTGAGCTCTTATGATGAAATGAGATTCCATCAGTTAAAGACAGAATCTAAGAGGAAGATGTGCTAGTACTTCTATTTAAATACATACTGTTCCCTGCTGTTTTCCTGTAGCAACCTCAAATATGCCTTCCATTCCCAGGGTCTTTACCTATAGTCTGTCATTAACAAGAGTTAAGAAAATAAATATTGATGGATCAAGAAGAGCAAGCTTTGAAGTCCAGGGCCTGGTGACTAAGTGCTTAAACCAACAGCAGCTCTACAGCTTCCAGATTTGTGAAGTATGTTAAAGAACAGAGTCACAAAAACAGGGAAAAGGAGCTCTTTCTACTCTCTTTCGTTTACTCATCCAGGATGGTCTCTGCTGGCTAGGTTTGTATGCACAAGAGTACCTGGGTACTTACCACACATACATAGTCTAAATATTTGTAACATTTTTTTTTAGACTCTGGTGTGTATGAGCAAGCTTTCTTTCTCCTCACTGATAACAGAGGCTTACTGGCTGCTGTCCAAGACTTTTGGAGGAAGTGGTTTTATGAGACACCTGGTTTCCTGCTCAACACTCTGGCAGAACTCCAGGCCTTGCAATTGAATCTCCAAGATGTATTTGGAAAGAAAGTTCTCACTTTTATTCTAGGACTGCTTTTTGCTTTGATTTCTGCTTGTCATTAGGTTTACTGCATGTGGTGGAAATTTGTCAAACACTTAATATAATTTCCTTCAGTGCTAGCTTATACGTCTCAGTGTTTTTGCCTTCCCCACCAGTATTTCATCTGGACATCAAGGGTTTCCTTGGTTTTCGCGTCTTAATTAATTTTAAACTCGACCTTGCTTGCTATTTTTGCTGTGTTGATACCTTTTAAGCATTTCCAGGATAGTGCTGGGTAGCAGGAATTTCCTAGTAAAATATAGGCCTTGTTGATGAAATATAGATACTGCTGGGTACACCACTTTTTATTGGTTTCTTTACCAGAAATAACACTAAAAAGCAACAGAAGAATGTAGCCCAGTTTTTCCTTAGTGTAAAGGCTGCTCTGGGGTTGCTTGGCACCTCCCAGCCCTCACACAGATGCTGATTGAAAGCAGGATTCATTAGGGAAGGGCAGTGCCTGGTGCTGCTCTGAGAGTGCGCCCTGCAGTGGGGACAGACCTTCCCCACTGATGTCCCAGTGCTGGGTGTCCCATTGTGTGAAACCCCAGCTGCTCTCCCGCTGCTTGGTGTCATTCTGGGAAGATATGTGCAGTGATAACCATCAGTGTGATTTCTCTCCATTTGCATGGGTCAGTGAGATTTGCTTTATTTGTATTTTTAAATAATGATTTGAGATTTTTCACCGTGTGGGGTTTTTTCCCCTCTACACTTAAGTAAAGTGGTACAGTCAAGTTGTATTTTAAGCATTGTTTCTTTAATTGATTGTCTAGTGTCATTTTGTTGTTTTTCAGTTTCTTAATTGCAGCACAGGATTTAAAGTTAGACAAATAAATGAGGTGTAAGGGTAAAATTTACCATTACTGAAGAATGTTTTTTGAATTGAAATTCTGTGAAACTCAGTGAATTAAAAGGTCCATTTTTCTAACCAAATAACATGCTAGGCTTTCTACTGAAAGGACCAGTAATAATTGGATTTCCATGAAAAGGATTATTTCATATAAATGCATCCTTGTAGTGAGAGTCTCTTCAGTGCTTTACATTTCATTACCAAAAGAAAGGACATTTCAGGAAGAATATAATGTATTAGCACATGATGAACAGAAATAATGTCATACTGTACCTAAGGTAAGACTGAATTCAGCAGTAAAGTTAATTTGCAAGTACACAAACTCCAGAACAAATGATGTTTTACAGTTTTCGCTATGCATCTCCAAAGTATTAGGCAGTCAGTTGCTCATCTTTACAAGTTTCAACATCTCTGACACACATAGTTTTCCAGGAAAAATTGATGTGCCTGAAACACGTATTGAACTCACATTAATTAAGTGCTCCGACAAGCTCTGTGAACCAATGAGGCCAATGATGGTACCAAAACTTAAGGGTGTTTAGGGATCAAATTTATTGATTGCATAAAGTCAAACATGTAATGCTAGTATATTTAGACTACATTGAGTTCCGAGTTTAGAAACCCTTGGTGTGGCCATTCACTGCTTTCCTCACACCTTCAGCACAACCTTTGCACTGTCTTTAATGCCTAGCATTAACAGGTAGCATGTAAGTAACTATGACATTTCTTAATATAGATTTTAGTTGAATCACATGACAAGTTAAAAGTCCTTGGAAAATATACATCGTTACTACATTTCAAGCAGTAATGATAAAATAGTTTATGGTTGTGCCTTTGCAAATGTGCTCATTTCTGTGCAGGGTACTGTGCTTTCCTGATGGGTAGAGTTTTTACCAAATTTGAGATTTCCTTACTTTGTATATTCCATCTAGAAATGTTATGTTGTCAAGCTTAGGAAACATCCTGAAATTAAGTTTGTTTGCCTCAGCATAAAACCTTCTTTCTTCCCAAACCCCTGAACTTGGAAAACAAAACAAAACATGGGTCCAGAGATCAAAGATATCATGAGTCTACAGATTTTCCCTTCTTTCCATACATATCTTCCCCTTTGATTACCACGTTTCTTTCCACTTGAACAGGACCAAGATTAATTTAATTAGTTTTTAGGGTCAGGGCAAGAGAGTCTGGAATTGTGGAGTCTATAGATCCCTATGCTTTAAGAAAAGTTTTACAATGGAAAATTGTCACTACATGGTAATTTTCTAAGTATTGTCCTGAATAACATCAGTCAGTCCAAGTTTCCCCTTCAGCTGTTTTGTTTCTCTGTTGTCATGGGCTCTACAACTCCCCAGGACTGCCCTTAGGAGTCACAAAAACAGCTTAATCTTCCTAAGCTAATGAACATGTTGTTACCAGTACATCATGTAATAGCTCCAACTCTCCATGCTGAGATTGTTTATAAGCATTTACTGTTATGAGGTGCTGCTTTCTGGTCTCTTTCTTCTAGTAAAAGACCAAAGAAACCAGCTGTGGAAATGACACTTGAATGTGATTTAGGAGATAAAGGTCTGATGAAGAAAGTAGCTCTGGAGAATATCTACAGTGGGATGAGTAGAAAGCCTCCCTCATATGAAAACAGTTCAGAAGAGTTGATTTTAGCCCAGGAAGAACAGTCAGCAGAGGACTTATCCTTCTGAAGAAGGTAAATGGTCTAATGAGGAGGTTTGACTCTGAACAAAACACAGGCCTGGATCTTTCTGCATCGAGCCTCCATGAAGCAGATACCCATCTCTTGGGCTCTAACAATAGAACCAGCTGATTTTTCTATGGTGCAGCTTTTTACTGTTAGACTATTATGCTGTGAAAAGACCTACAAGATCAGTGGGAGAAGCAAAAATAACCTACACCTAATTTATTATACACAATTCTGACACAGGCCACAAGACTGGCTTAGTCTGGAGCAGCACTTCAAAACCATAAAACCCAGCATCTTCAGCTGGAAGTTACACAAGGCCCTGGAGAAGAGAATTGGGGCTTTCAGACCCATACTCTTTCCACATAGGATGGGGGAATGTTTAGTAAGGAAGAGCAGGAGCATTGTTACAACAAGCCAGGCCTGGTCCTTTAGATGGAACTGCACTTGGTGGGATATTTTTCCCATGGATTCAGCTCTCGTGCAGGCTCAATCAGGTGGCAAGTTGGGTGAGTTCATGGAGAAAACAGGTCATATCACTACTCTGAGTTAAAACTGAAATGGTAGTGCTAGAACAGCAATGTTTTAGGATACAATTGCTTTATATATTCACGGTAACTAATGTTTGTGCTGCCCATTCAGAGAAAAAAAAAAGCAAAAAAAAAGCAGCAGAGCAAATTGTGGTAAGAGTGGACAAGAATCAGTTAACTTACTTTGCTGCAAGAGGGAGAATTTTACAGATTATTTTAAAAGCAGTCAGAGTCAGTACTGCATGCAGCACTGGAAACTAAAGAGTTCTTTCCTTTAATCTCCTTACCAGTTGCAGATTCAATTGATGTTTTTCCATCTTGCCCTGGTGATGGTTAAATCTGTGGTGGAAGGGGCCAACTTTTCATTTATCATGCTCTCCTTCAGATGCCTGACCTTGCCTTAGTTTCCAACCTGCTGGTCTCTTGCTAGTGGCAGTTAGCTGAAGCCTTAAAATCCCTTTTTTGTGTTTCACATATACCTGGAGCTAAACTTCCTGTGAATTCAAAGAAAACTAATAGTTTTTATCACTTCCAGGCCTAGTGACATGGGCATTTTTCTTCATATTAAAAAAGAATGTTTTTCAAGGCATTTTTATATACAAGAATATTTATAAATTAATCTGATTTACAAGATATTTTGTTATTAACAGGTTAATTAATCTGAAGCTTTCTCCTATTCCTACATACTCCTAAGAAATGTAAAAATTATACTCACCTGTCATATCTGTGTACGCAATCTTGGCTCAGAAAAGGAGTGATTGGGAAGCAGTATATTATATTGTAACACATTCTTTTCTGAACTGTATGAGTAAATGTGGATGTTCATCTTAGCAGCAAAATTATCAAACACAGTAGCAGCACATGAATTGTTTGGTGTTTGTGGAGATCATCAGAGACATGCAATTGCCCTCCATAATGGAAAATGTGACTTTCTCCAACATCTGTAAGAAAAATGTTAGTTCAAATGCTTTGGCTACTATTTCCATATTGCCATCTATGTAATTTCTAATCTGTATCATCTACCAGGACTTGTGCAACATTTAACATTATCTTGTGAGACACCATTTTCTCTAAATTAGAGAGAGATATATATTTGACAGGTGGCCCACTCAGTGGATAAGAAATTAGCTGGAGGGTCATGCTCAAAGAGTTATGGTCAATGGCTTGATGTTCAAGTGGAGAGCAGTGATTCCCAGGGGTCAATACTGGGACCAACTCTGTTTGACATCTTTGTTGGAAACACAGTCCATGGGATCAAGGGCATCCTCATCAGGATTGCTGATGGCACCAAGCTCTGTGGGGCAGTCCTCATGCTGGAGGGAAGGGATGCCATGGCATTGAAATGAGATGATTTTTTAAGGACCCTTTCAGCCCAAAAAACTCTGCAGTTCTATGACCTGAGCATGCAAGAACTCCTTTTGTGAGGTTGTAACTATGATATGATGTTACTTATCACAAAGGAATCACCCAATTTATTTACTAGAATTTTAATGTGGAGGGACAGGAGGAGAAACTGGATAAGAAAGTTACCTAATAGTTATTTTAGGAAAAATAAGGACTTATGTCTTTGTTATAAAATGTTAATAACTTTTTTATCAACTAGTTTTCCTTTTTTTTATATATATATATTTGTTTTGCAAACACGGAACACCTGTGAATTCATCTTTTTTCAAAAAATTAACCTGGTGTAAAAAGTTGGTGGTTATGCATTATCTACAAGTGATCCATCACTACAAAATTAGAGGAAAAGCAACTGCTTTGTCCTTTATCAGAAATCATTTGGCAGTGTTAAAGTACAAAGCAGTTCCCACAAGGTTTTTAGAAGATGTCCAAATTCAGCACAACATGGGTTCATATTTTCAAGTACTCAGTTCACATTAAGAAGCTAAGAGGTGAATCAGAACTTCCTGTAATGATTAATGGATAACAGAGAGTTCTGGTTCTCAATTAGATTGCTCTTTTATGCCCTTTTTCTTCTTCCTCTGATTAACTACACTTTCCCAAAAATATTATTCTCTTCTTGGAAATTCAAGAAATGACTGGTCAACAACATCATATGAGATTGTTGTCACATCATGCTGTGCTTTCAGATGCTCCTAGGCTGCTTTCATATTCAGAAAAGTTAAACTACATTCTCTAATTGTACACCTCATACTTATTTCTGTCATTTTTACCTAGGAACCTCTTAGAAAAAAACAAATACCTGTTTCTAAGGTAAAGTCTGTCAATCTGGCAGAAATATTAATTTCAAAATGGCTTGGAACTCTGCGGCAAAGGGTTCCCTTTGTCTATTTTCTGTTCATGATTTACATTTTTGCTAGAAAATGGAATTATCTATACATATTATCTATACATCTTGCTCTGTCAACCTGCCCTTGAAATTGCCCTTCTTACACTCCCAACTTCTTTTTGTTCTTGTCTACACACATGCTTTCTGTTCTCAAACATACTTGCTTACTAACGCTCTTTCTCTCTGTACCCTCCTCGCTATCTGCTGTATTGCAAAAGCTCTAGGTAAATCTTTCAAAAGTGGACAAGAAAAATAAACCATGAATTATTAATGATTGTTAAAGAACTTTCAGTCTTACATGAGCAACATTTTATGTAATCTTACTCACATTACAAAACTCTGATCACTGTTTTCATTTCACAGACAAGGAAAATGAGACGGGGAGGGCCAGAAAGACACCCAGGATTACATGGCTTATCTGTGACACAGCCAGGGTTTGCATTTGGGATTTCTTGGTCTCAGGAAAATTTGAGGTTCCCTGCATTACCAGCTATATTTCTGGCTGCAAATGACTGGAGTAAACAAGTATGTTTATGGTTCAGAAATTTGTTAACTTTTTTTTTTTCGTCTCTTCTTGGCAGTCTCAGGAGAGTAGATTCATGAAACAGGTTCAGGCTAAACATTTTAGCTTTCAACAAAATTAAAGTGTTCTGTCTTTTGTGAAGGTCCTCACAAAAGAGTTTCTGGTTCTCTTCTAAAACATTTGTTTTTTTGATCCTGAAAGTGATACAGAGTAAGTGATTCTTAGAACAGCCATAGGACGACTAGCAGAAAGATGAAAACAGAACACAGGTTGTGCCAACTTATTAATCCTTTACTTTGGCCTTCAAAATCCAGAGCTCTGCCTTGGGGTCTTTAAGACCCCTGAGAGGCTTAAGGAGCCATGTTTCCTAGGAAATGGATGATACAGGGACCAGAAAGCAAAATGGCCTCCTATTCATTCAGAAAAAAATGGGAGGCATTGAGTGTTTGTGTTCAGTTTCTTTGCAGCGAATGTTATCCAACCCAAATTATCTGTTTGTATTATCCTACGCCTCCCTGAATACTATGAATATGTTCTCATACTTAGATTTGTGCCTGGTCCACTATGCCCAAAATACCCAACTATCTACTTTTAGTTTCTTCACCCAGCCATAATAAACAGTGATACCTTTTCAGAGGAGTCTGAAGAAAAAATAATCTCAGAAAATGTCCTCTGCCATACCAATGAAGCATAATGTAACAGCCAGGACCTTTCCATAAGCTATGAACTATCTTGTGTAGCTTTTACTTGTTGGAATTAATTTCCCCTTGCATTTGTCCTGTCCCATCTTCTGTGGGATACTAAGATTCATATGATTTTCAGATGAGTTTCAGTGTCTGCTTTATTATTTTTTTATTACATATATGTCTAGATTTATCTGAGAATTTCTGAAACAGATAGAAGTCTGTCATTGACAAAAAAAATTATGTCTCCTTTATTTGGGCCTTAAACATTGAAAAGAGTCTGTCTAAAGGGAGACTGGTCAAGTGGTTCACAGCTGTCAGAGCTAAGTCATGTCTGTGACTTAGATCTGTGTAGCACTTTTATTCCTGGTGACATGAGTGCTTCCAGACTATGCCATCCCTCACACCCCTGTGAAGCACTGCAGTTGGTGCTGTAACCAAGGAGGGCCCTCAAGGCAGAAGGAGTGTGCATCCCGTGGTGAGGGGTGGCTGTGGGAAGAGCCTGCCTCTGAGCACTGTGATGGCTCGGTGTGCCCGTGGGGAATGCCTGGGGACCTCCAGTATCCAGGCCATGCTGCCAAGGCTCTCCGACAAACCTCCTCTGAAAGCAGAACCAGTATGCAACACACTGGTGAGGACAGGGATGCAGCATTATATGCCTTGGAATGAACCAAGTGGATTTGCACCACAACTAGGCTATGACACTTACTTTTGGAAAAAAATATTCTGCTCCAAGAAATGCTAGGTTTCCATAGAGGAAGGAAAACAATTTGTTCATGTAAGGTAGGACAAGAAGAAAGAATTTAACACAGTCTAATGCTCAGTTTCATTCATCAGAATGCTGTTCATGTGATGAGGAAAAAGTCTAGGAATAAAAATCAATATTTTAAGTTTCGTATCAGAACTGTGGTTCTTTGACCTGTCAAAGTATTTTATTTTTACTGATTTTTATATTTTGGAATATATTTGAAAACTAGTTCCTTTGCTCATTAAGGGATAAACCTTAACAATGAAATACTGGATTTTTGGATATTTATTTACACCTAGGAAATTCTGTGTTAGAACTCGCAGTTCAACACATTGAAAGGAACAAATTCCATTAACAACTCCAAGTATAAGATTAATTGATATCACTGAATAACTTGTTCTTACAGAATATCGCAGAATCATGGAATGGGTTGGGTTGGAAGGGACCTTGAAGATTGTCTCATTCCAACCAACTGCCATGAACAGGGACATTTTGACTAGACCAGGCTGCTCAGAGCTCCATCCAACCTGGCCTTAAACATTGCCAGAGATGGGGCATCCACAGGTTTTCTGGGCAAGTGTATTTCAAAAGCATTTTATCTTTGTTTGTCTCTTTCTAAAAATATATAGACCATGGGATTATAGGTGGGAGCAGTTGTGCCACTGCAAAGTATATTAAGGTGTGCCAGCTACTTGTATGTGTTCCTACAACAGGGTAGTTGTTAGGAATGAATGGCTCAGAGGAATGGGTGAGGCAGGTTGCAGTTAGTGAACAGCGTTGCCAGGCAGGACTATGAACCAAGGTCATGCTTTGAGCTAATGAAGCCACTGAGAGCTGCTATCACAGCTGATATTGCAGGATCTTGTTCAGCTATCTTTACGTCTTAATCTCCTAACTGATCACCTCCATTTTTAGTAATGCTCTCCTTCCTTCTTAGACCAGGTCCCGTTAATATGCAGAAAGTAGAGGATCACACTGTAATAGCTGGAGAGACTTCAATTTCCAAATAGGGGAAAGGAAGTTCCCATGCATGTTAAATAAAGATAGAAGCCATGGGGCTTTGCACCACAGCCTCTTTGCTCTGTCTTAGGCTCACAAGTGAACCACTGGTTTTGCCAAGGCATGTCCTCCAAATTGCAGCTCACACAGAAATAAGTTTCCCCAGTTGGAGTAGTCAAATGTGTCGAAGCATGAGATGCAAAGCTAGGAAATAAACCTCCAGGGATCATGTAAGTTGATGTGTAACCTGACAGATAATAAACTTTTTCAAAGAAAACCTTTCACTATAGCAGTCTTTGTCACTGTGCTTCACTGACATGTTTAAATACCCTTTATCTACTGTCCCATGCTATAACTTAAGCCTATTTTTCTCCTGGTAGTTGTCACAGTGGACACACATACCAGCTGATGACCAACAGTCATATGATTCTGTGTGCTGAGCCGGCTACTTGTAGTAGAAATATAGGAAATCTAGTATTGAAAAACATCACGTTTAATTTCAAACCTCAGTAACTCCAGATCCTTTATCATTACACTGGTGAGCGACCACTTATTACTTATTTCTAGCTTGTGCATTTCATTTAACAGTAGGCCTTTGCGGTTCTCTCTGCTGATTTCTTTCATATTGATTTCAAATTACCTCACCTGTTTCTTGGGATCATTTTGAGTTCTGGTCCTGTCTTTGAGAAAATTTACGTTCTTCCTTTGCTCATGTTTTTTGGAAACTGTGATGAACACTGAGTAGGACTGTGCACACGAGCTGTTAATGACAGCTGACATGATAAGATGCAGGACCAGCCACTATCTGACCGACCCATCTGTGTGCCTGAATTCTTCTGCAACCTGAACTCTTCAGTGTCCAGCAATGTGCAGACACTAAACAAAACAACATTGCAGACTGAAAGAACTTGCTTTTAAGTAGGGGAAAAGGCAACAGATTGATGAAGCAAACTACAAGGAGACCACAGTATGAAATTTTCTGCTTGTTTTCAAAAATAGTTTTCAAACAATTGCATGCTCTGTAGGGAGAGTGCTGCTTTTTCAGGAGATTTGAAATTATGTGGCTAATCCCCTTGAGAAATGTCAGCGAGAGGAGAAAGACATTTTTATTTGGAAGAAGTTTTCTATCCATTTCTTCCATGGTGCAGAAGAAAGTATTTCCACTTGGCAATGAGAAAAATTGTTTTCTCCTTGAAAAAAAAATAATCGGGACTGGGTGTGCCAGCTATGGTCTTTGCTACGTGAAAAAGAACAGAAATTTCTCTGCTGCTCTTGAACAGAAAACATGATGAGATGTTAATCATTCCTTGCTGGAACTTGTTAGGTTTTAGAGAAGGAAAATTAGTGATAAACACAAAGATGGTCAGGGTCATTTTAGTTCTGGAGTTTGTTTTGCATATCTAATCCTAAAGGAGGAAAAATAGGATCTGACAAACAACTTTTCATGCCAAAGTGTGCCTGCATCCTTTTTCTGTAGGTTTGGGAAATGTAATATTTTGAGTTCTGGTAAAATGCATAGCATGGAATCGATAACTTTTTCAGTATTGCAATATAAAATAAAATCTTGTCCCTGCATTAAATATGAGGAAGGGCACAAAGTATTCAACAGAATTCAGCAGAAGCTAAGTGGCCCATTCATCCATACCATGACTATAAATGGCCCTGTATGTAAAAAAGTAAAGAGCATTTGGGATATATATGTATGTGGCATAACAAATAACATGTTACTACTATACTGCTGAGATCCCCTCATCCAGTATAATATCAGATTTCGGGATGTTGCCCTGTCAGTCAGGAGAATTACTCAGTGTGAATAACAGAGTGAAGTCCAGATCATGACCAGGGAAAAAGCTATTGGTTACAGTAGTTATTATTTTGCTGGAATGGACCATGTGAAAAGGGAATGACAGTTTTATTGAAAATGATGCATAGGCATCATTTGGATGTTGGATTAAATGCTCTGCTTGAGAATTACTTGTTTTCCTGACTAAAGTTCTTCATATTTCCTGGATGATGCAGCACATTGCATGAGGCATTTTGTCTTATGCAACTTCATGTCACATTACACAGCTGATGCAGTCTTATGTAATTATGCTGGCATACGCTGACAGTTAAACAAGAGGAAACACATGTTTCTGAATAGTGAGATACTGTAGTAGAAATAATCTTCCTTTTTTCCCTCAGTTGTGTTGGTTGGCAGAGAACAAAGACCTAGACTTTGTGATGACAAAGCTGTAAGATGTGGGAAGTGATGACATTGGGCTGACTGGGCAATTATGCATTCCTGGCCAGGCTGAAGCAGGGAAATGCTTTACCCAGTAGTGTTGAGAGATAAGTACCACTGAGACTATTGCTGTCTTTCCATGTCTCACAAAAGCAGAAAAACTATGTAGGACCTCAGTACCTGTGTTTCACCCAGGGTCCTATTATAAGACCATGCATTATAAAAGCTCAGTTAATTACCAAATTAGTGACATTTCTGTAGAATGCACTCTGGATGTATCTAAGTATTTCTATACTACTCAATGTATTTTCTACCACCATGTGTTCCCTTGACTGTCTTTCATTCCTGATCCCCTACTGGCTCTCTCAGGAATGCCTGACAATGGGTGCTTCTGCTTTTGCCCTCTTTTGTACAGAACAAAAAATGTTGAAGTTAGAAGACAATAATTTTCCTGCAGCAGCAACAAATTGTTCTGTAACTTTTTCTCCTTCATATCCACCCTCCTCCTTATCACTGTTAGACATGGATGCTCTTCCAGTAGAAAAGACAGAAGTTATGTGACTTGCTCATTCAAGGTCCTAAGTGAAATGCAGGATATCAATCAAGAAATTAACATGAATGACTATAGGAGAAGATATTCAGTCACACACCATGTGTGGTGCTGTTTTTCAAAGTTTGAAATATCAATTACCCTGGTACTTCATAAAAGTACTGATGAAAGTTAATTCTTGTGTTTTTTTCTAGAAAACTTTTATTTTGGGTTCCCTTACCCAGCTGGGGAAGGAAATATGAGACTAAATTATAATATATAGGCTAAATTAGTGTTGTGCTGTGTGGCTTGTGATGTGTAGCCTCAGGAGTGCCAGGGTTGCATACCTTTCTTTGAAAGGATATATTATAACCTGACATTTTTAGTCACTTGGGTTTGTGGAATTCTCAAACATGCTACATACAAGGAAACAGCAAGTTACATAACTAAATCTCAAGTCTGTGGTGTATATAATACACAGGCATCCCAAAAATATTCCTTTCATGGCCAGTTATTTCAGAGTCAGACTGGTACACAGGGCTGCTGGGATTCAGTTCAGGCATGAAGTCACAGGACTTCCATGCCATACAAAGTTCAGGCAGCCTTTATTTAGGCCAGCCTTTGACAGAATAATGTGAGAATTACCATTGTTCGTGAGTTTGCTTCAAACAGGCGTAAACAGATGTATTAAGAATATTATCAGCATAACAATGACTTCTTACAGGTCCTTATTCATCTTACTCTCATAAAATCTTCCCTGCCATATCTACAACCCTAAATGATGTGTGACCTATCTATCCCAAATACTCTTTCCACTTCTTGTCCAGCTGCTCATCTTGCAAAACATTTAACTCCACAGTGCTTCTTATGACAGCAGCCTTGAGACAGGGAGCATCCCAGGGTATAGGAGAAATGTGGCCCCCTCTCCCACTGTGCTGCCTGGCATGCAGCTGCCCACTTTCCTGTCCCACTTAATCAAAGATAAAAGTCTAGTAGCTCAAATATTATTGAAAAATCCCTAAAAGTAATGACAAAATCTAATTATTTCTTTAAGAGGGCACTGTTCCTGGGTAAGGGAGGCCTGCTATACCCCTGCATCCCAACTATTAAGTTCTTAGTCCTCTCTCAGGGTTACTCTTTTTTTTCTGCTGGAATACTCATATAAGTCTCATATACTGCTAGACTTCTCTCTGAGGGCATTGTTCAAAAATTGGGATTTAAAGCCTGCATAAAGCATAGTCAAAATCAAAATTTCTGTCTTGTATGAGGCAGGATTGGCTTTCCATACAGAACAAAGGGGAACAAGTGCACCCTCAGCAAATCTGCAGATGCATGAGTGGTGCAGTCACACCTGAAGGATGGGATGCCATCCAGAGGGACCTGGCGAAGCTTGAGAAGTGGGCCTAAGTGAATCTCATGAAGTTTAAGAAGACCAAGCGTAAGGTGCAGCACCTAAGTTGGGCCAAAACCCAGTATCAGCACAGGCCTGGGGGATGAAAAGACAAAGAGCAGCCCTGGGGAGAAGGATCTAGGGGTGCTGGTGGGTGAGAGGCTGGACATGACCCAGCCATGGGCACTCCCAGCCCAGAAAGCCAAACGTGTCCTGGGCTGCATCCAAAGCAGCGTGGGCAGCAGGGGAGGGAGGGGATTCTGCCCCTCTGCTCTGGTGAGACCCCACCTGGAACCCTGCATTCAGCTCTGGGGTCACAGCACAGGAAGGACATGGACCTGTTGGCCTGAGTCCAGAGAAGCCCATCAAGTTGATCAGAGGGCTGGAGCATCTCTCCTGTGAGGAAAGATTGAGAGAGTTGGTATTATTCAGCCTAGAAAAGAGGAGTCTTCAGGGTGATGTAATTGCAGCCTTTCAATTTCTGAAAGGAGCCTAAAAGAAACATAGCAAGAGAGTTTTTACAAGAGGATATAGTGATTAGATAAGGGGGAATGGCCTTAAGTTGAAAGAGAGTAGCTTTCAGTTAGATGTTAGGAAAAGGCTTTTTACTGTGAGGGTGGTGAGGCACTGGAAGAGGTTTCCCAGAGAAGCTGCAGATGGCCCACCCCTGGAAGTGTTCAAGGTCAGGTTGGATGGTGTCCTGAGTGACCTGGTCCAGTGAAAGGTGTCCCTAACCTCAGGAGAAGAATTGGAGCTAGTTGACCTTTAAGGTCCCTTTCAACCCAGACTGTTCTATGATTCTTTGAAAAAGTGGAAAAAGTATGTCGATGTGGAGTGAAAGGTTCTGAATAAGGGATTCATAATTAAAATGCCTCACTTCAATCTGTTGAAAGTGTAACAACACATTTCAAGTAATTTCAAAAATTAAACTACTCTTCCTTATTTCTCCCATGTGCTGGATTGTTTGTAAAGCTGCGTTACCCCAGGCACCTAGAGGCCTTCTCTACCACTGTGGCTGATGTTTATGAACATTTTTGATTCTCTCAAAACTGCATTTTCTCTTGAAAATAGAATTTCTGTCTGTGTTTACTAGTCATCTCCTCAGGCACTTTCAGAGTCTTTACCCACAGCCTGTTTTTCACCCTTGTCTCTCACTGTCTCTTAATCTTGTGCACAGTTTTGTTTGAGGCTGTATCTTGCTCTGCCCCAACAGTCATGTATCTACTGTCCTGAAGGAGGAAATCACATCTCCCTCCTACTGATGTTGTTGGGTGCTGCCCTGTTATACATTACCTACATTCATTGTTCTGCTAGCAGGTCTGAATGCTTTCACCTGCCTCTCTGAATTCAGAAAAATAGTGCAATGGGTGTCTTTGAGAATTGAAGGTACATATATTAGTCATAAAAAGAAAGTTTGAGTCTTCCATTCCCTTCAATATTTCCACTTCAGCTTGAATTTTTTCCCCCATTTATATCTAGTTTCCACTGATAACACTTCAGGGGACTGTAAAAAGAAGCTGGGCATGCACCTAAGCATGCATCCAGTTCTCCAGTAGTCCCCCACAGCCTAAAAACCCACAAGGCCAGTTCAGCTTTCTGTTCAGAGCCTGAACAAGTCAGCTTTGCTCAGTGACAGGGTGATGGAGCTATAGCTCTCTGTCCCTCAGCAGCTGCGTGGGACAGGTTTAGCATGCTACACCTCACAGGCACTCAGTCACACAACCTCTGCCCCACCATCTCTGGACTCTTCAGCTCTGAGCATTGCCACAGCCTTATGAAAAGTCAGTCTCTCAGCAGGACCTGCAGAGATGAGCTGGGAGGGCCAAGGACATGTCCCTGTGCAAGCTGGGGTAGGCAGGGGCTATTATGGGCAGCCCAAAATCAGGTCAGCCTGAAGATGGCAAAAGGGTTTGTTTTCTTTGGCTCTGTATGCCATCTGCCAGCTGGCAAATCTGCACTGCATGGTATAAATTTCACTGCTTAGGTTGGGATGTAGGACTTTCTTTCCCTCCTGGTGTGCTAGTTTTGCTTGCAGACAGCGACAGTACCACCCAATGGGATCCCACTGTGATCTGCAGATGATCCCTGGGTCACCCAACATGACACAGAATCAGACTGGGAAACTCTATTTGATGATATTGTCTGCAATCACATCTGTTTGTCACATGTTGATAAACTGACTCTTTCTCTTTCTGCTACTTATCTGACAGATTTCTTGTTTTGTCTCCTGTTTCAGCTCCCAGAGTTATATGGAAACCATTTCACTGTCCCTGAAACTCTCACAACTGCTTCTAATTACTCATTGTTTTCCTAAAAATTATTTTTCAGATTTTGTTTCATCATATGATATTTACACCAAATTCACAATTTAATTAATACTTCCACCCTGAAATAATTTGAAATAGATTCCATTCTAGGTTTTGTCGCACCAATAATGTATGTCTAGTCTCCTGCAAAACCTAGTATAAATTCCAAGACATGTTCACCCTGACATTAACTGGAAATATTTCTATATCCCATGTATAAACAGAACATTTTCATCTGTTCACACAGGATAGAGTAAACGCATCTCCTGGTTGCCAGTGGGAAAAATGGCCCTATTTTTCACCTCCAATTACTTTGCGTTACACAGAAACCTGTAAAAACATAAATAAAACCTGTAGCAGGCAGCTGTGTTCTCACCTCTATCTGTCTGGGCTCATTGCTCTTTCACTCTATTAATTATGAGTAATTTTTCAAATGATACCTCAAATATGCATCTGTCAGAATTCTTGAATCTCCAGTGGCCTTGTCTTTACTTTGCTGATGCCAAAAGTTGCTGTGCAGGCCACATAGATATTTAATGTCCAGAGTTTTCATTGGCTGTGTAATCCCTGATAACACTTTAGCAACATCTGTATGCAATATCACGGTGGTGTGGGAGCTTCTGGAGCTACTACTGGCAGGCTTCTCCACACGAGCCCATGGAGAACCAGGTAGCCACATGAATATATCATGGTGTGGGCACTTTTGTTTGAAACTTAAGTTCGTTTGATATACAAGGTGTTTTGCAGAACTGGGTGATTTCTTTCCTCCTACAGCTGTTCCTCATTTATCCAACAGCATTAGCTGAATTTCCACCAGCATTAGCTGCATCCTTGGACCCTTCTGAGAGTTCTGTCAGCTCTTGGGGTACTTCTCAAGACAGTACTTGGGGCTGCTGCTTTTCTGGACACTGGCTTTACCTGTTTCTGGGCACATGCTGTTGGTCATCTCCTGCTCCACTCCAATTTCTCTTCTAGTTACACAATGCTTAATTGAAGAAAAGGATCTGGAATGAGGATGACCAAGAAAATTCAGAGCAAAAATATGAGCGAATTTTAGAATATTCCAATTTGGAAGGGATCCAAGCAGATCGTTGGGTTGGGATCCTATGCTCTTGCTTAGCCATTGTTCAATTGAAACATATTTTGTGAACTGTTTGGCCAAATAATATTTATTTAGAAGGAGAAAAGGAAGCTGCTCAGTGAACAGTTTCACAGTTCCAGTGAGCCCTGAGCAAAGGCTGAGCAGCAAAATCCATCTTTTTCTGCCTCAGATCCTCTTTAAATACCGTGTCAAATCCTTTCAGATATAGGCAGTCTGTAGCTGNATAATTGTGGAAGCAGGCCAGTATTTCAAGGGTTCGTATTCTGCCTCAATCTGCAGAAATGGGTACGGATCTGTCTACAAACTCCATGTTTGTCTGACAGTGGCACATGCAATGAACAGATGTTATCTTCTATTAAGGATATATACTTTAAGGGGCAGATTTCAGACAATGGTCTATTTTTTCCAGCTGCAAATGTAGGCATCAGGAATTGTAGAAGTTTGACAAGCACAAGACTGTTAAGTATGTGATTGTCCCTGCAGGCAAAGTACCCAGACACTTAAATTATAGGAATTACTTCATAATTATTTGTGGATGCAGCAGTAGATAGGTAAAGCCTGATGAAAACCAAGATTTTGAGGCTTTATTTTGAATGCATTTGTTCATGGAAAGTTCTCCTTCATTTTTACTGATCCCATGTTATCTCTGGTAACTAGAGTCCTGGTAAATATACTGAAAAATAAACATTATGTAAGGCCTGGAATCAAACAACTGACAAACCTGAATCTACACCATTGCCCTTATCTTGCAGGAAAACTCAATTATTCTTAATGGCCAGTCAGCTGTATTTGTCCCTCAAGAAACATATCCACAGAGGGAGAAGGGGAGTGCACCATGTGCATTAATTAACAGAACTGCATGTAGCCCAGATATGATACCATGGAATTCCACGGACTTTTCCAAAAATCTCCTGGGATGATTGAGATACTGCTTCAGCTGTACTCTGCTTGCCCATATTTATAAATTTGTTATGGCTAAAATCACCTTAAATTCATGCATTCAAAATCACAGTTATATTCAGGTCTGTGTTTATTAATTGTCCTTATTGTATGGTATATTGACTTGGCTGTCTTCCTTCACTGCTTTCCCGGCACTTTATCATTGTTAAAGGCAAAATGTCCACTAAAGCTGCTGACTGCCCTGGTAATATTTCACAGAGCTGTGTGGAATTCATACCAGAAAAAAACAAAACAAAACAAAACAAAAAAAAACCCCAAAAAACCTAGTTGATTTATTCCAGAGAGGAATAATAGAATTTTCTGGAAGAGACCTTTAAGATCATCCCATTTCAACTCTCCTGCCATTGGCAAGGGCACTTTCCATGAGACCAGTTACACAAAGCCCCATCCAACCTGATCTTGCACTCTTCCAAGGATGGGATATCTACAGCTTCTCTGTACAATCTGTTCCAGGGCCTCATCACCCTCACAGTGAAGAATTTCTTCCCAAATGAGATGCAAACTGATGTCACTGGCCACTCATCCTACAACATAGCAAGGTGCCACATGGCATTTTCAACACAGGTGCATGAACACTCGCTGAGAGTTTTGTGGTACTGTTCTTTGTGTGAGTACCAAGAGAAACCAAGCAGTCCTCTCCTCTGTGAGTTTGCTTTTCTCTGAGGCACTGGTAGGTGCACTGTGTTCGGTAAGTATTGCTGGCTCCTTGGCAGGTAGTCATTTTAAAAATGGGGCTGATATCTGATCTGATACCATCCTCATGGTAAGTGGCCCCCACAGACCTCAATGAATAATCTTTACCCATAGATAAGCACCTTCCAGCATGTTGAATAACCTCTGTGCTCTATGTACTCTAAGATTTATCATTCCATTTGAAAAGGGAATGCAGGAGGGTTGTAAAAGAGTCCTCTCTGTCCTCCTTGCCTCACCTTACTCATTTCATCCTCTTTAAAACTGCATGTCATTTTTTGTCAATGACTACTTCTTCCTAAGGATTTGCAAAAGATTTATTCTCTATTGGCTAGGATAGGCTGATGTGATTGGAAACAACCTCTGAGGATCTGCTAGTACAGTAAGTTCAATCAGTGCTAGCAGGATCAGCAGGAGGAAAGAATAAACTCAAGGGAGGTAATGTTTTGTGTAGGTGTTAAAATAGTCTGATAACTAGTGACTCAAGGGTAGTATTGTGAATATTTCATACTTCTGAAGGTAGAAATAAAAACATTAAATGAAACTAGCTTTTTATGAGTGCAGTGGTTCATGATCTCAGGGCACGTAGCTCAGTGGATACTGACACACTATAAAGCAAAATAATGAATTTGAAGAATTAATAACAGGTGAACTAAGACTGCACTGATAAGCTACAGCTGTTTTAAGAAGTAAAGACTCACAAGATGCAGCTCATTTTTCTCATTTCTAAATATGGTCAGTGCTTTGTTTTGTGAGGATTGCAATGCTGCCCAGCTTTAACGACCTTTGATGCTAAATAGTGGTATGAGCATTGCAACAATCAAACATTCATGGGACTGCATGTCAGAAAGCAGTCTTTTCTCCCCTTTGCTTGCCAACCTACTTCTTGGGCAGGATGTTTTATGCAGAGTGCAGTGAGTTGTGTAACACACAGTGTGTGGTACCCTGGCAGCTGAGGGATGTGGTCAGGGCTGGGAGCAATGGGAATGCAGCTGCAGTAATGACAGGGGTTTTGCAGCAATTCAGCATCCCTCCTGTCCTGAAGAAGATGTGCAATGTGCATGGGAGTAATATATCCTATTTTCCTTGACTCTCTTAAGAAATCTATCCTTTTAAGTGTGTCAGTGTTTTTTCTTTTGGTTTTCCTAACCATTTTCTGCTATATTCATAGAACAAAGGCAGTATTATGGAATGAGAAGAGTAATAAAGTGAAGTTACAATTTTATTTTTCTTTAAAGAAACCTGACGTATCTCTGGATTTTGATTCTTCACTTGACATGTTTCAAGTAGTGTTATTGTTGCTCAGGTTACAGCATTTGTGTTGTTTTGTTAGACAAGCCAAATAATACCTCATCTTTTTTTTTTTTGTTAAATGTTTTGAGAACAAATACATAGCTTTATATGGAAGGTGGAGCTTAACTGCCATTCAGGAGCATTGACAGTGAAATATATCTGGGCGTAAAGTGCTGCTTCAATTTAACTAGTTGCTATAATAAAGTTTTGTTAATAGAAAGCAATCCTGCATAACTATGCAGTTACCTTTAGGAGCCTGTCTAGATTTGGAGTTACATTATTGGTCAGGCAAGGGTCCTAACAGTGTTCAAAACAAGAGTAATTCAAAGCCAATAAAAGAGATGTCCAGGAGCCTTTTTGATTTCCAGTAATTGCTGTGGCAGCTTTCTGGAAACTTCTTTTATCCTGTGCCTGTCTTATCCTACCACCTGATTGCACCAGGTTTACACATCCAAGACAGCTTGCACACCACACCCACCAATAGTGTACAGAACAGCAAGAGGAAGTAGAGAAGCCACAATAAGTCTTAAGCTGCAAATGAGACCGCTTTATGATAAATAAATACACTTTGCATATAAAACAGCAGAACATGCATCAGAACTTTTTTTCCAGGGAGCTGTGTAGTTCATAAATAATGAGTGGAAGAAAACTTAGATGAATGTGTGTGCCTGTGGTGTGTGCCTTTGTCACCTACCTGTGTGCACATCTATGTTGACTGCAAGGTAAGCCCAGTCTCCATCCTCTCCTTGCTGCACTGTAGCACACCTTGCATAGATATGCCTGCCTCACCTTCTCTTACTCCCTCCCACCTCATTTCTCACACATCTCCGTGGCACATTATAGAACTTATCCTGGTTCTGAACTTAGGTGAAAGGAAAGCTAAACTACTTCCTGGAAGAAAGACTGCAGCAATTGAAGATGGTAAAGGATGTAGAGACAAAGCTTAACGAGGATTGGCTGAAATCGCCTGACTTCTTTAGCCTGGAAAGAGGATAAGGAGGGGAGATCCCATTGCAGTCTACAGCTTCCTCACCATGGGAAGCAGAGGGGCAAGCACTGATCTCTTTCCTCTGGTGACCAGTGACAGGACTTGAGGGAATGGTATGAAGCTGAGCCAGGAGAGCTTTGAGCCAGATATTAAAAGAAAGTTCTTCCCCTGGAGGGTGATTGGACACTAGAACAGGATCCCCAGGGAAGTGGTCACAGCACCAACCTGACAGAGCTCAGTAAGTGCTTAGGCAATGCTCTCAGGCATGTTCCTGGGGTGTCCTTTTCAGGGCCAGGAGTTGGGCTTTGCAGATCACAGAATATTCTGAACTGGAAGGGACTCACAAGGATCATCAGGTCCAGATGAAGTGATGTCCCATACAGAGATCAAACCCACAACATTGATGTTATTATCACCATGCTCTAACCAACTGAACTAATCCCAGGGTCACTTCAATGTTCCTTGTCAGTCCCTTCCAGCTCAAGATATGCTAGTGGACCTGCACACAGATTGTTTCTTATTCTTGNTAAGTGCTTAGGCAATGCTCTCAGGCATGTTCCTGGGGTGTCCTTTTCAGGGCCAGGAGTTGGGCTTTGCAGATCACAGAATATTCTGAATTGGAAGGGACTCACAAGGATCATCAGGTCCAGATGAAGTGATGTCCCATACAGAGATCAAACCCACAACATTGATGTTATTATCACCATGCTCTAACCAACTGAACTAATCCCAGGGTCACTTCAATGTTCCTTGTCAGTCCCTTCCAGCTCAAGATATGCTAGTGGACCTGCACACAGATTGTTTCTTATTCTTGTTCTTATTGTGAGGAGGCTGGGGAAGGAAATCATCTGGACCCCTGCAAGGTTTTGGGTATGAAAACACACATTTGGAACCATTAGAGGAATCTCATGTGGGGCCACGTGCACGTCTGTGTGTATGTTTGGTTATGCCTGAGAGAGTCATGCACAATCAAAAGAGACACAACAAAAGTGCACACAGAAAGAGAAGGCAGTGAGTAAAAAGCTGAAAGCTTTGGGTGTGATACTAGACAGAAAAACACTTGAGACTCTGGAAGAACACTTGTCCTCTGAACAAGGAAACTACTGTCTACTTTCGGATTTCTAATGCCCTGAAAAAATTGTACATTGCCTAGCTTCTTTTAAAATAGATAAGATTGCAACCATATCAAATGTATCATCCAGTTGTCCTGGTGGAATGAATTTGCAAGACCTTGAATATCAAGAGTGTGAGTCATACATTCAGATATTGATGAGAGATTTGACTATATCTGCTGATAATATAGATTAATTTTGTTGAGAAAGTTGACTGCAAATCTCATGGGACAAGGTTTTCATGTTCAATTTCTCATGTATATTACAGCATTTTGTAAGGATGCAAACTTTGTGTTTTGAAACTTCCTATCTTTTCATATAAAGGAGTTAATAAAATTGCATAAAGCAACATTCCATGTTTACATTTCTGGTCTTGCCCTCCTTCACCATGAAAAAACTTCCTTTCCTCTGTGTTCTTAGGCAGAAGGAAAATGCGTCAGTTCTTTTTCAATTATTATAATTTTCAGATTCTATGTTATTATTCGTTCTTGCTTATGTAGAACAATTGTGTCTGTGCCTTCATCTAATGTTTCATGCCTATCAAATAATAACGTGGAAAATAATTTCAAAATAAATCTTAGACAAATGTTAAGATAAACCTGTTCTTATAATCACTCTCCATTTCTCAAGATTTGGTTTTTACTTTTTTGAAAGTTTTGTGTACTAGACTGATTACCCCAAAAAGTGGTATTTCATATTCAAAAATGTGCTTGTAGTCAAACAATGTGAAGGTAAAAAGCACAAATCAATCAGGAGAAGAATTATCCCAGATTGACAGTACATACCTAGATTGTATGAGATCAGTGCCAATGATTTAAATACAATGGCATTTTCCAACCTGTTAGCCAAGAGAATACTTTGGAAGGCATGGGTACGGAGTTTGTGTTTACAGTCTACAGANAGAGCTTAATTAAGAGTCTGCTGCACACCAAGACCGTGCCTTGTAAGTGCACAGTAATCTCACAGGGGCACGTGTTAGCATTTTGAGCCAAGCATGATATCAGTGGCATAATTGAGGCCCTCACCTCAGCTTTAGGAAATGCTGTGATAATAGCAGCACATGCTTTTGCATGAAATATGCTGTAGCTGTAGTCAATGAACAAGCTCTCAAGGCAACATGATCTGCAAATAGCATGAGGCTGAAGCAGGATCTTTCATCTATTGCCTGCAAGGGAACTTCCCATTTATTATATGTTGTAAACAGCTTCTCCTCAAATTGCCTACAACCTCTGTTGGAAAAGTTGGTAAGGAGCTCCTGGACCTCAAGACTTGTTAATATTCTTATTGCAGTTAATACCTGCTAATAGATAGACAAAAATGGGTGGTAGGGAGCTGACTTTTCACATGGAAAAAAATGATGATAAGTTCAACTTCTTAATTTAAGACTGACTGTGGACCTCACAGTTTTGTAAAATGTCCGTCAGCCCTTGTGGTAATATTGGCTTACCATTCTTATTTATAGGCTTGGTGTACAATGATGCAAAACCAGAGCAGAGCAAAACAAAATAGATTTATTCCTCTAGTTCAATGTGATTGGTCTGTTTAATATGTAGAAGGCAGCTAATATGGAGAATATCCAAATAGAGGGAATATCCAGTATGGAATACCCAGTATGGAATATTGTATGTGTATTGTATGTGTATATGCATATGTACATATGAGTATAAAGTGAACTAAAGAAATAGTAATTTATTAAGGAAGTAAATTAAACCCCTGCTGACTTAGAAATGAAAATATTTGTGAAAGCAGTGTGAGGAACTACAGTGATGATTAAATAGCAACTTTCTGTGTGAGATGGGGCTCAAACTCCTTGAATGGTTTGAATTTTCCTCTTGTTCATATGCATATGGCTGCTTAGCCATTTTCAAAGTCTCAGACAAGAACTGTGTCAAGCTTCTCAGCAATTTAAACAAAATGAGCCATGAAGTGGTAGCAGGATGGTAGCTCAATAAGTCAGTACGAGCTGAGACTGATGTGAAGGGATCTGAGGGCAGCAAAATGGGAATTTGCAGTGATCTTGGTGAGCCATTTAGCTTTTCTGGGCTAGATATCGCATCCCTTTATCTTATTATAAAGCCAGATTCAGACATACTTGCTTTTTTCACTGGTCAAAGTTGGCAGAAGTTTTGCCAGTATTGGAAAGGCTTAAAAATGTTTTTGTGGAGATTTGATATTAATCTTAATAGGAATGTGTTTACCTCACTGTTTATGAGACGTATCTCATCCAGTTGCATTTGGCTGCTTTGATGGCTACGAAAGATACCCTGGAGTTGTCTGCTCTGACAGCAATTACAAGCACAGATGTTGTTACCTCTCAGTATTTTTAGCATGAATCTAGCAATATGTGGTGTTTTCCTCAGACCCTTAAAATCTTGAGTTTCTGGAACTTTTGTTTTTAACATTTGTGCACTGAGAAGCTTAAAAATACAGGTTTGCATGGACTTGAAGTGCTTAACATTTCCATGCATTTTTCAAGTTGTTTAGAAGTTA
Source organism: Horornis vulcanius (assembly GCA_013401035.1). NCBI lineage: Eukaryota > Metazoa > Chordata > Aves > Passeriformes > Scotocercidae > Horornis > Horornis vulcanius. Next base: position 52,682 of record VZUA01014815.1, read on the forward strand.
GAGCCATTACAGGAATGTTTATAAAGTCAAGGCTGTCAGTAACACACGTTATTTTAATCTGCTGTTCCCTCTTTCCCCCATCATTCTTGGCCATTATTTTGCCTTTCCTTTTGGGTACTTTAGGATATTTCCAATCTAGATTAGATCTACAGCCTGGTGATCTTGTACAAAATATTGAGAGGTTGTGGAGTCTTGGAAAGGCCTGGTAAATACTAAAAAGTTTTGAGCTTTTGTATGTTTACTCCAGTTGAATGATCCAAACCCTAGATTTTTTCAGAGGGTGTGATAATCCGTATTGTAGCTGGCAGATACTTTTCCACTACTTGCTGAAAAGATATGTCTCTGTGGGAGCAATTGTTGAATTTCAGCATTGTGAAAATGAGTGTTTTCTTAAAAAAATACCAAACCAGATCTAGGCTCTTGGTAGTTATAATACCCTTCAAAAAAGGACCCCAACCACTTTTGACCTCAATCAAATTTTCATATTCATATTCATATATATAGGGTGATACTGAATGTATGGCAGGTATCAGAGTAGCAATTCAGTAGAGTTTTCTAGTAGATTCATATTTGCATACAGCCTTCAAGCACTCAAAGATACTACCAGTGCATGTTTCTCTTATGACATTTATAAAATGAGATTTTGTGCTAACAATTTTGTATGTGCACACTTCAAACTGCACCTACAACCAGCTCTCCTTCCATATATGGTTACATGAAATTTATGACTACAGTACCCATAAATTTTTCCTTAGGCTGGAAACTATAGTGCAGCATGTGCTCAGAAACAGCAGATCTTATCAGGTAGGATTAACAGACAGGAGAATGAAAAGCACCGTTCTTAGCGAGCTTATATCTGCTTTACTCACTTCCTGCAAATTGCAGTCTGCTGCAGGTCAGGAACAATGACTTGTTATCTGCCGAGGCAGTAGTGAGTTGAGTGAAAGAGTTGGGGAAAAATGGATAAATTATATGTTCTTAGAGGACACTTGTTGGGCGACAAACAAACTTAGACGAAACAGTATTGAAAAGAAATTCCCTCTTTTAACTATGGTGACAGCTGCTGCAGGTAGTCTATTAGCTTCACCATAATAACTGTGAACCTTGGAGCGGTGCATTAACTTGTCTGTGCTGCACAAACACAAAGTAAAATGAAGGCTGCTGTGGGAGGCGGAGCAAATTGTGCTGTAGCTCAGCTGGGAGCATCACCTGGTGCAAGGTTAAGGTGCATCGTGGGAAGTGCTCACTGTTGCTCAGCTGGGAGCACCTTTTAAACCTTTTCAACTTGCTTATTCAGATGGGAAACACTGTTCCTTTCTCAAAGGAATTAAATCTGCAGGCTTATTAAAAGTATTTAATACACTGAATTAAAACAAGCAGGCTTTATATAGCGAATGTAATGGTATAATAAAAGAACAGTATGACCAAGAGATGCACTGAAAGAAAGTAATCAGATTCAGTCAATTAAACTGCTCCAAATTACAACAGATGTAGCCACAGAGGCATGGTGAGAAAGGAATCCTGTTCCTTATGTCCATTCCAGATGGGGGAGTGAAGCGATGCTTGCTTGAGAAGTTGCTGTAACTGTCTTGGCATTTCCCAAAGTCTTAAAGAGCACTGTGGGGCTCTTTTCTAACAGATTTCATTTTTGTCTACTTTGGAAGTATAGAAAATCTTCTGTACTTTGTTAGCTAAAATCAAGTAACACGACTAACATTTTGTCAGGTGCAATATCAAGAAGTTCATCAGTGCCAGAAGACTATACAGGAAATCTCTTTTTCTCATCCACTATCCTCTGGATTGATTTCATAATGAGATATTATGTGAGAAAGTCCAAACCTCTAACAAGTAGCTCAACTTGATCGGGTCAGAGTAAACACTACAGTTATCAAGTATGATGGAGTGACATGGATACTTGTAAAGGTGGCCTTGCTAATAGGATGTGTAAAGAACTTTTTATAATTAAATTAAATTAAATTAAATTCTTCTCTGACTCCTCAGTGTATAGCAGTAGATGGTTGCATCAGACTGACACAGCTTTGAAATCATTTATCATGTACACTTTGCAAAGCTGAAAACACTGTATGCATTATTTTAAAGGCAATGGGGTTTGTTCTCTTNCTCTGACTCCTCAGTGTATAGCAGTAGATGGTTGCATCAGACTGACACAGCTTTGAAATCATTTATCATGTACACTTTGCAAAGCTGAAAACACTGTATGCATTATTTTAAAGATAATGGGGTTTGTTCTCTTAAAAAGGAAATCTAGTAGTGTAATGATGTCCAGTCAAGTGCTAAGACACGTGGAGAAGAAGAAGGTGATTTGATACAGCCGACATGGAAGAGACCACAAGGGAAGACCCTGTCTGACCAACCCTGTAGCCTTCTATAGTAGAGTAACTATGTCAGTGGATAAGGGAAGAGCTACAGATGTAATTTATCTGGACATCTGTAAGTCCTTTTACATGGTCCCTCCTTCTTTCTATATTGAAGAGTGATGTATTCAACAGGTAGACTCTTAGGAGGATTAGGAACTGTTTGTGTAGTCACATCCAGTAGCTAGTGGTCAAGAATCCCAACACACATCAGTGATGAGTGGTGCCTCTCAAGGATCTGCATTGGGAGCAGTGTTATTTTATCTCTTCATCAATGACATAGATAGAGGGATCATGTGCACCCTCAGCAAGTTTGCAAATGACATCATGTGGAGTGGTGCAGTTGATTCACCTGAAGGACAGGATTTCTTCCAGAGGGATTTGAAAAAGCTGGAGAAGTGGGGCTGCTGGAACATCATAAGGTTCAAAAAGTCCAAGTGCAAAGTTCTGCTCCTGTGTTGGGACAACCCTTGGTATCAGCACAGGCTGGGGATGAAC
>VZUA01014817.1:0-12329 GCA_013401035.1 Horornis vulcanius
TATTAACATCCAGCTGTACTTCTAACTTTCCTACCTAATCACTATGAACCAGAGCAGAAATGAGCCTTGGACTGTCTCCCTCCACACCTGAAGTTTCTAAATTCTGATTTAAATAATCTTTAATGTCCCCAGGCTATGCACAAGGAAAAAGTGGGGGAAGAAATCCATTGGGATTTGAAACTGATTTCCCTTTCTCAGGCAGTAAAGCAGATTAAGGATCTGTTGTTTAAGGTTTTATTAGGAAAAAAGCTCTTTTTTTTCAAGGTTTAGTTCTTTCTTTGGTGTAGGTGCCTATAAAAAGGCCCAGGAAAAGCACTGAGTATACAGAGAATTCCTGTGGCAGCACAGACCAAAATATTCCCAGGGAATTCTGAGCACAGCATGGAAAAACACAACAAAATAACCAGAAAGTCAGTTTTGCACAGGGCTCAGCATTACAAAGCAGGCTGAACTGTATTAAAAGCACATTTGGTTTTGCTCTGGGCCTTCAGTTCAGCTACAAAACCAAAACCAGAAGTGAGAGAAAGCATCAGGAGGAAAATCTTGAATTGAGGGGAGGCTCAGCGCTGCCAACTGGAATGGAGATGGAAAAGCTCTGAGGAAAGGAGCTTTTTGTGGGTCTGAACAGGTGCTGCTGAGGGAGTGACAGCCACAGAGGTGTGTGTGTGTGAATCCCTAACATCCCTGGCACAGGGAAGGAGCTGAGCCTCAGGCAAAGCCAGGCAGGAAAAGCTTCCACAGGATTCTGCATCCCAGCTCAAGTCCTCCGACAGCAAACCCACAAAACCTGCTGGAAAATCAGCTTTATTCCCAAACCCTGCAGGTGTCCTACCTCCCAAAGTGAGGTTGTAGGGTGAGCTCCAGTCACTCCAGAAGCCTGGACCACGGAGATTCCTGCTCCTCACCTGCACTGAGGATGGAGAGTCAAGCAGGGCATTGCCTATGGCCACTGAGCTTTCCAGAGCAACCTGAAGCATCTGTTGGATCATCCAAATCCGTAATTGTTGTAAAATGAAAAAGGAAAAGAGAGAGAGAGAATGTCAATAAATTGTATGGAGTCAGAATTCCTTGAATTCCCTCTCATGCCTTCTCTTTACCCTCAGTTTTTGGGAGTGCTGAGTAAATCAATTTGCTCCTTAATTGACAGGAGGTAGACAAGGATTTTCTATGTTTTTAGGTAGCAAGTTGGGTAAAAAAATCTTTCTTCTTCAAATTTACTGTCAATTTGAGAGTGGTGGAAGTTGTGTAACTCTGTGGGAAATGAGTTGTTTCATTATGGGCTGCTAATTAACAGCTGCTTGTTATTCCAGAGCCACTTGCGTGGTAGGAACAGAAAAAAAAAAAACCCTACTTATACTAAAACTTATAAATATTAAACATAGATGTATTGCAGAACATATAGAATGCTGAAAGAAAATGGGTTTGGACTTCACAGATTTCACCCAAGGAGAAAAACTGGAGTTTGTTTGTGAGAGCCAGCAGGAGATGGGGATTCTCTCAGTGTGGAGAGATGTCAAATCCAGCTTTTCCAGGAAAAAGCAGTGTGCTAAGCCCAGCTTTTCCAGGAAAAAGCAGGTGCTAAGCCCAGATTTTCCAGGAAAAAGCAGAGTGCTAAGCCCAGCTTTTCCAGGAAAAAGCAGTGTGCCAAGCCCAGCTTTTCCAGGAAAAAGCAGGTGCTAAGCCCAGCTTTTCCAGGAAAAAGCAGAGTGCTAAGCCCAGCTTTTCCAGGAAAAAGCAGGTGCTAAGCCCAGNGTCCCCGAGTCCTGGAGGAGCAGAGACCCTCACTTGGTGCTGCAGAGGGAAGGGCAGCAGGGCAGGGCTGGACCAGCAGAGCTTCACCTGGCCCCTCTCAGCCAGCTCCAGGCGCAGCTTCACGGGGGCTTCAGGCTTCACTGCACACAAATTAATCAACAATTAACCCCAACCCCACTGCCCCGGCCTGCTGAGTTTTACTGAGTCACAATTCAGGCCTCAAACTCAGTTCTCTTCAACTCAGTTCTGTTAAACTCAGTTTTCAAGATCTGCTCTGCAGCACGGCAGTGCTGTTGTGTTATACCCCTGGAAAAGTCACCCTGGTGCTGTTACAGTTATCAAGAAATGCTGTTTGACCTCCCATTTCCCTCAAATCTGCAGGAATTTCTTCCCTTTGGCCATGACTTTTCCCAGCAGCCAAGCCCTGGCTTACCTGCCTTGCTGGAAAGAGGGAATGAGGAAGAGAGGGATGGGAATGCTGAGAAAAATCAATTTGCTCCTTACAAGGATTTTCTAAATATTCCCATCCTTCCCCAGGGATTATGGCTGTGAAAGGAGATCTCCAGGAGAGTTGTGTGAGGGCAAAGTAAAAACGGAGAGTTTGGATATTGCCATGAGGATGAAGGGAGTTCTGGAGCAGGGAATGGATGGGAAATCCTTAGGATTCCATCCCTTGGACTATGACAAGGAGTCAAGGCTCTGCTTTTACCTGGTGCTGAGATCTTGGCTGGCCTTTCTCATCCACGGCCAAGCTTTTCCCTTGGAAGGGTAAAACCCTGCTCCAAAGCACTGCAGGGTGAGCATCATGTGCAGAAACTGAAGGGAAAACATTCCCAAAAATCCTGGGCTGTGGGCAGATGTTCCCTTCAAATTCCATCTGCACTGGGGTCCAGCTCTCCAAGTGTCCCATTTAAATGCATTCCTGGCATGTCACTCAGTTATATCCAATACCTCTCTTTATTTTCAGTATAAATCCACCAAACCAAGTCAGATTTCATTTAATTTCTCCTTCTAGACCATCTCAAAGCAATTAACTTCATGAAGGCCAGCAAAGAGTGATTGGGGAGGAGGCAAACAAAAGTCAGTGGCTTTTCCATCACATTTCCCTGAATCAGATCCCACAGATAATGATGGTTGTGATGCCACCTGCTCCACAATCAGCAAATAAAATCCACGTGGTACAAGCACTCAAGATTTTTACATTCAAAATAGTTTTAATTGAGCTAAATCTTGGCAGAACATATATTAATATTGTGCATTTTTAAAAACTTGCTTCAGTAAGCAGAGCTAACTCATTGTGTCATTTTTAAATACTGGCAGACTCCAGGCTGAATTTTTAATTTCTTCCTGCAGCATTATTTCAAACCAGCAGGATGAAAAATGCCACCTCTCATCTTCCAAACAAGCCCACCCAGAGGTTTTAACTGGTTCTGTCTGCAGATCACATTAGTTAGGAGGAAGTTTATAAAATTCCAAAGTTTTTAAGTTAATAAGATGTTCATAAAACTTTAATTTTTTTCCCCCTGCAGCTGACAGCTCCTGCCTTTATGAAATCTGCCCAAATCTGCAATAACTGGGCACGTTGGATTGCAACACATATCAAATTCATCATGTCAGGAGGGTTTGAGCTTGATCAAACACACAGGAATGTTCTCCAGCTTGGGGTTGCATGGGTGAGGAAAAAAACATCAGGATCAGAAAGCTGCTGGGGAAAATGGGTGGGATTCTTTGCCAGGCAACTTTGGGAACAGCTTTTTAAAGTTAATTTAAGTCCTCAGCAACAAGCTCCACCACTGGGCCAGCCCTGGGTACAGAGAGGTCCTGATTAGACAGGAAAAAATGAGAAATAACCAATTTATGGAGTGCTTGGGCTCTGCTCAGTGTGGTTTGCACTGGAGCCCAGAGAGGGATTAGGGAGCTTTTCCTGCCTTGTCTGTGCCCCTTTCCCAGCAGAGCCATCCTGCTGCTCTTCTCCATGGGCACAGGGCTCAGCCAGGCTCACCTGTGGCAGGACATTTCCACACCCAAGCAAATGATATCACTGGGGGAAAAAGTTTTGATTTACCTGTGAACATATAAGGAAGCTCAACTAGAATCTTCCACACCCTTCTCATCAGCATTGCCTCAGTGCCAGGACAGAGACACTGGCTGGGCTTTGGAAATGTTCCTCAAAACCTGTACCTGTTTCTATTGGCAGCAAGCCAAATCATTCCTCCTTAATTGTTGTGGATTTAAGGAGCACAGAGGTGCTCAGGTGCTTTTTGGGGTGTCTTAGCCAGGTGTCAGATGCTTCTCTGGTACCTGCTCACAGCTTTGTTCTTTTGTTTCTGTGTCCTTTGTTGTTTTCTCTTTTATGACAACCTTTGCTTTACAAAACACACCCAAGGAGCTGTCTCTGGGAGGCTGCAGGTCACCCCTGAGACCTGCAAAAAGCATTTCTGGGTGACTCTGGGGGGCTGCAGGTCACCCCTGAGACCTGCCAAAAGCATTTCTGGGTGACTCTGGGGGGCTGCAGGTCACCCCTCAGACTGGGCACACCTTCAGGGGCTGGCTGCACTCTGGGGTGTGTTACTCACCTATGTCAGTGGGCTGCAGGGACATCAGTGGTGACCCCAGGGCTGTGACACCTGCCACCACCTCCAGCCACAGCAGGTAGGTGTGGTTGAGGCTGGGGGAAGCCACCAGGCACTCACAGGTGGCCTGGTCCCCGCAGTGACACGGAGCCACCCTCACTGTCCCCTGCAGGGAGCTCGTGGATGCAGCTTCCAGGGACTGCTCTGATCTGCAGGGGGGACAAACCAAAGACAAACAAAAAAATAAATAAAGCAGGAAACAAAACAATTCAGTGTTTTGGTTATTTCTGTATTTCAATAGGTTTGGCCATCTGGATATAGTTTATTGATCAAAAAATTAAATTAATTAATGAAAAAAAATTGTAACCAATGGCTTTAACTTTGCTGCTTCTTCCTTTGTAAGTGTTTCCAATTCCATTAAATTCCATTAAAGCATTCCCAGATCTCTTTTAGGCACACAGAGCTGTTTCACCTTCCCATGGCAGCTCCCTGCCATCCCCAAAGAGATGAATTTCTAATTCCCATTTGTGAGGCACTGAAATAATACCAAAACAATTGAATGTTCCCTCCAGCTCCTGCCACAAGTGAGCATTACAGGGAATGTTACAATCATGGAATGGTTTGGATTGGGAGGGACCTTCAATCCCATCCCATTCCACCCCTGCCAGGGACAGGGACCTTCTCCACCATCCCAGGTTGCTTCAAGCTCCATCCTTGGACATTTCCAGGGATCCAGGGGCAGCCACAGCTTCTCTGGGAAATCCATTCCAGGGCCTCCCAATTCCTTCCCAATATCCCACCTAAATCTTTGGAACCAGCAGCTCCCAAAGGATTCTTCATTCTCATCTCTACTCTTCAGGCTCTTCCAGAAACCCACATTATGGAATTCTGCAGGTATCCAGTGACTAAAGCCTTCCCAAGGTTGGGAATTTAATAGTGCAAATAATTTGAGGCCAAATTTCTCCCAGCAGCAAAGCCAAGACAAACCCTGACACTTCAATCAACTCAGATTCTTTCCTGCTTTTCACGTTTCATCCTTACCCAAAAAGAAAAAATAAAATAAAATAAAAAGCTCCTGTTTGGAATTGTTCTGAAGTGATTTTGGAATTATTTCTGTCCAGTAAGGGTTTTGTTTCACTAACTCAGAGAAAGCAGTGGAAATTCATGGAATAAGAGCCTCTCTGTGCATTTTTCCAATGGTTTTATAGCTGGCATGAGTCACTGGAACACTTGGATTCAGGGAGGGCAGAGATCTCTGCAGTGGAGGAGAGGGAAGGACGAGATTTGCTGCTTTATTCTTTGGGTTTAGTCCATTTGTTATCTGCTCCATTTATCTGAGAGCAGAGCACAGGGAAGTGGGCATGATTCACCAGTTCCATTTCCATATCCTGCCCTGCTTGGAGAGGAAAAGGTCAAAAAAATGAGGAGAATTGTGGAGGATGGGAAGAGCTCAGGCTGAGACTGCAGGAAACCACTCCTGGATCATCCCAACCCTGCTCCCCTCATCCCTCACTGACCTTTCTGCATCTTGGGATACTCTGGGGCTGGAAGAACTGGGAATTTCAGCAGCACTGCTCTCCCAGCTCCTGTGCTCTGCCAAGCAGGTCCATATCAAGGTATGGTTTACATTTATTAATGCTCCACACAGCCAATCCTGACATTCCTGAAATAATTCTCACCAGGGCTCGCAGACTTTAGGACACAGGAATTATGCTGATGGTGTCTGGCAGACACAGAGCTCTGAAATTATTTGGAATAATTTTGTTTTTCTAGATGTGGCTCCACTGTTTTCTCCTGAATTTCCTTTCAAAGACTTTGCAGAATTTTCTTTGAAGCTTCCCTGCCTTCTCCTGTTCCTCACAGATTTTATTGCTCTCCAAAAGCCACAATCAATCCATGAAAATGTAGCTTTTTCTTCAAACCATGTCTTTGATCTGATCTATCTGGAAAGTGGTTACCACCACACCAGCCCCTCATCATTCCTAATAATTACTTCAATTTTTAACCATCCAAATGAACTTTTTTTGCACAGAAAAAAGCAGTGTAAAGGGAGAAAAATGCTAAAGACCTCCTCTCCTGACTTATTAACCCTCACAAGCTGAGGAGAGGTCAGTGGCTTCTCCACCCAAATCCCAAATTTAGGAAGTCCTAAATGTTTTATATTTATATTCAACCCCCCTCAGAAGGTGATGCTTCTCCTGCTAAATTCATCTGTGGTCCCGTGGGGAACTTGGAGACTTTCAATTAGATGCTGCAAAATATCCTGGCTGAATTTCAATCCTGCTCTTGCAATTGAAAAGGAAAAAAAAAAACAAACTTATTTTAGGAAGAATGACCAGGATTTTCTGGAAAGGTCCATCCCAAGCAGGTGGTTGTGAAATAGGGTCACCACTGTAACTCTGCTGTCACATTATTCCTATATCCTCTCCAAGCACTGCCTTGATTGGGAATGGGTGCAGCAAAGCTGTCTGGGGGTTCCAGGATTTTTCCATAAATATTTTCCAATGGTTTTGATCCATGGTAGCTCTAGAAAAATCCCTATTTGAAGAAGCTGCCTCGTTAAACTGCAGCAGATCTGAGGGCTGCTGAGCTCATCAGTCTCTAATGAGAAGTTGATTTTCTCTGGCTGGAGAGGCTCAGTGCACAACTGATGCACTTGAGGCATATTGCATGATTTATCCTTAAAAACATGAGAATTTAGTCCCAGGACTGGAGGAGAGCCCCCCAGGTACTTCAAATAAGTCAAAATATGAATGCAGCCTCATGAGCTCAAAGGGCAAATGATAATCAGTGCTCAAAATGAAACTGGGAGCGTTCACCAAGGGGATCCCTGAGGCTAAAGATTCCAGCTGAGAGAATTAAACATGGATTTTACATTCCTGCCATCAGACAGCTGCAAAGATGTTGGGTAGACAATTAACCCAACCTGTCTAATGAAGTTTTGGAATAAGCTTTTATCTTCTTTTCTATCTTTTTGGAATAACCTTTTTTCTCCCAAAGCCCCATCTTCTCCCTCACTGGAGCCATGGGCAGGACAGAACATTCCCATTCCTGATATTTCCAAGCAGGATGGAAATATTTCCATGTGGATGTGTAAATAAGAGGAGCCTTCTCTAATGCTGGAAAAAAACCCCAAAGCTGTGAGAGACCCAAGCTCTTCTGTTGTAGATTCTCCTATGTCATTATTTTTGTGCATTGCCCTGCATGTGAGAATCCTGGCTGGATCTCCAGACTCCCAGGGAGAAACACATGCCAGGAATGCATATTTTTAAAACTGGGAATGTTTTCAAGGTATTTTGGCTCAGGGATAAAATGTTAAGGTATCAGAGAGCCAACAGGGAAAGCTGTCACCTTCCCAAAGGCTGAAATGCTTGTGCTTGCTGCTCCCCCAGAACACAGGGAGCCTAAAAGGAAAATGTTAACATGGAATGTGGGGAGGGAAATGAGTTCTGCAAGGTTTTGCTTTGATTCTCATCTTTGCAGCAAAGAGGAATCAAACAGAGACTTTGGTGAGTCCACAGGGCCTGCTCTCCTCAATGGCATGGCACTCACTGAATTCCCTTCCCAGCACAGGGAACCTCCAACCTGGTGCCATCCCAAAAAATTCCAAGATGGAGATTTCTGCACTGGGATCACTGGCAAAGCTTTTCCTGTGCAGCTGAGCCTGGATGAAGCAGAGCACAGGCAGAGCTGCTTCCCCCACAAACACCCATGGAATGGTATTTCAGGAATCAGAGTCATGAGGAACACTGGAAATGGGAGCCCACCTCACCAAAAATGGGATTCAAATATTGTATCAGCTAAACAACCATATTTATTCCTAAATTCTACACTTGCTTTCCACTCTGACTACGGGGATGGTTTGTGCCAAAAGATCTCTGGCTGTTCAGGAAGTCCTCCCCTGGAAATTCAGCTCATTCTACTTATCTCTGTTTCATTAGTAAATGAAGTCTGGGTGTTCATACCAATCCTTCAAAGCTATCAATAATCCAGAAAAAAAAAACAAACCAGGGTGGCTTCATGGAATCAAAGAGATCTTTTTAAAACCAGTGTATACAAGACCTGCCCATGCCACAGGCAGGATGATCCCATCTCTCAGCATTCCAGGGAATCTTCACCCCTGTGACAATGAGAGGAGAGCAGCATTTGCCATTCTATCACATGTTAAGTACCGCAGTAACTTAAGGAGAGACAATATTATGATCAAACACAAAAAAAAAGCAGAACCAAGACTTTAAAATTAAGAAACTCTAACAACAAAGATACTTTAAGGAGTCAACGCTGATTTCATGAAAATATTTTAAGAAACATGGGAAGGACAGAGAAGGGGGACTCCCCATTCCAACCATTTTTCACTCAAAACCCCACAAATTTCCATATTATCCAGGATTACTTTTAGGCAGGACAAAGTAAAATCTGCAAAGCTAAAGCTCCCACCATGCTGGAAGCTGGAATGTTGATGTTTTGGGAAATGCTTTCAGTTTTCCAGACAAATTTAACAGGGCCTGTACTTACCCAGAGTATAAAAGGTTCACCTTCAGGTCAGCTCTCAGGCCCAGCTTCAAAAGCTGCAGGTTACAAACCAACAGGTCCAGCTTGCCTCTAATCCAACATTCCATGTTCCACCTCCAATCTGGACAAAAGAAAGGGATCACACATTTCTGAACTGCAGCAAAACAAACTAAAATACCTAGGGAGAGCTCACTGACAAAGAGAGGACGAGGAACAGATATTCCTGAATGTGAGGCTGCACCACAAATGGGAAAATATTTATGAATAATCTGAGCTTGGCACCTTAAAGACCTCCAAGGCTCACAATCCACGTGCTTCTGCACTGTCATGATTAAAGAAGGAATATTTTTTACCTGAATTTAGGGACAAGGCTGCAGGGTGAAGAAAAATGAAGCTGCTGCTGGTTGCTGTGTCTTGGGAAGTGGCCCAGCCTCAGCTGAGGATTTGTGAAATGCAATTCTACCTACTGAGGGCAATGAGATTCCTGGCAGCAGGATGCCAGGTCTGTGTTCCTCAGAGACAGGAGGAGGAAAAAAAAAATCCTAATCCATGTACAGATATTTACTGCATATTTATTATTTAAAGCCTCATAGTTCATGTAGAAATGATGCCATGTGCTCTCCATCTCCCCTGCCTGCTGATGGAGTTGAAAGCCCACATCCACCAAAAATATTTAAAATATTCCTCAAAGTGTCTCTACTCCTTTGAAGATCTGGGTTTATGTCCTCTTATGCAGTGCTCCATATTTTATTCACAATTCCCCTGGAAAGACAGACAACCTTTCTTTCCCTTTTGAAACTGTGCTGTACAATTCCTCCATCTTCCACTACATTCTGAGGAAGGATTTTGGCACACTGAGAAAGGATTTTGCCACCCTGAGAAAGGATTTTGGCACATTGAGATTTTGCCATGCTGAGGAAGGAATTTACCTCTCTGAGGAAGGATTTTACCACATTGAGAACGGATTTTACCACACTGAGAAAGGATTTTACCACACTGAGAAAGGATTTTGCCACCCTAAGATAGGATTTTACCACATTGAGAAAGGATTTTACCACACTGTATTGCCTGCCCAGAAAAAAAGTGGATCCCCACTAATTCAACCCACCCCTCTCCTCCCAAACAACAAAAAAACCTAATTTTTTTTTTATTAATTAACTCCTGGTGCCCTCGAGTGCTGAACCCACCTATTTTCTGAGGAGCAGAGAGATTTATTTCTGAAGGAATAAACTTCCTTGCCTGCATGCTTGCTCTGTACAAAGAACAATCAATGTTGCTGGCACTCCAAAGGCAACACAGAAAATTTTCTTCACTCATTAAAGGTTTGATTTTGGATGCTCCAAGTTCTCTCCTCAAGCCAGACCAGCTCCCAGCTGAGAAAGGGCTCAGAAAGGTCTCATTCAGCAGCACAAAGGGCAATGTGAAATTCCTGGGAGGAACTGGATGGACCATGCAATGGGCAGCTGCCATCTGAAGGAAGTCTGCAAAAATAAAGGGAAAAGTATTGGAAATAAAAGAAAAAAAGTTAGTCTTTTTAAACAATTAAAAGGGTGTGATACAGAAATGCATTCATAGGTAAAAATCAGGTTGTTTCCAGGAGTTGTTCCTTGAGGTAAAGACAACATTAATAAAAATATCCCTCTAGGTAAAGATAAAATTGCTAAAAATGTCCTCTCTGAATGGTGTCACAGCCTTTTATCCCAAACTCACTGCACCTGAACTTTTGTTTTCTCAATCTCTTGAACAAAAATCAAGGCCAAGACTGTAGGTGAAGCATCTCTTTGGGATAAATTGGCTTTTATTAACCAAAAATACAGTCAGTCCTAAACTGGGTATGAGGCTCATCTTCCCATGCAGTGCTGGAACAGATCCCCTCCAGCTCTTTTAAAACAGCTCCATTTCAATAAAAACATAATCCTCTTGTAAATATAAAGCAGAGTCCCACTGTAACTCTTAAATAAAAAAGGACAATATTGCTGTGGGTGCAACTGCACAACCCCAGGGCATTCTCTGGGAAGCAAGAGGCAGGAAAATGTCATTTTTTTCCCATCAGATTTAAAATAAAACCCCTCTGAGCACATTTGTTGTGAGTTGTGCTCACAATGTTTTAGAGAAGGATGAGCAGGGAACAGCTTCCTGTAAAACACTCAGTGAATTTAAAGATTAAAGCTCTACTTGCAGCAAGGCACAGGGGCATTGGAGCACTTTGCATTTTTGCTCAGGAAGGGCAGAAATTTTCAGCAGGTCGTTAAATAGAAATTAATTGATGCTCTATGCCTTGCAACAGCCAAAATGAGAAATGCCAGAATATCTCTGGCACTGTTTGATTAATAGAAATTCGTAATTCTCTAGCACAGAGAGTGAGTTAAATAATACCAAAATATGAGCTGAGAGCTCTAAAAAAAGCTGTTCAAACCAGAAGATGCAGAGTGTTGTTCTGCAGAGGGCTTTGCTTTCTCTCCACACAGATTTTGTGGTGTCAGACCCCTGCAGGGTCCTGCTCTTCCCTCCTTTCCCACTGGACAGAGGCTGTGCCTCTGTAAATCCCTGCTTCATCAGGCCTCCAGCAGGAGGAGTGGAACAAAAAAACTCTCAGGCCATAATCCACGATTTAAAAAGGGACAAAAAGGTGACACAGAGCAGGACAGAGAAGCAGCACCATCCCCACCTCACCTCTTCTAAGGATCTTCCCCTCGTGTGTCACAGATCAGCTCAAGGGATTAATTAAACCTCATGAAGTCAAAAATGTGCTCAGGCCCTTTCCTCAGAAACGAACAAATGAAGTTGAAGTGACCCAGAGGAAGGGCCTGACCTGCAGGTCTGTCCCCAGAGCAGCAGCGTGGCTGGGTGAGCAGGGCCATCAGATGCTGACAAACTGCTCTGAAATCCCAGGAAACCTCCCTGGAGCATCCAGGTTTTCCAACTCAAGCTACTCAACATGTTCAGATCACAAAAGGTACTTTAAAGAATTCCAACAATGCGATATTTGATACTGAGTGGATAAATGCACATATGGAGCAAGATAAAAAGGTGTTCATGTAGATAAAAGGTACCTAAATCTAATGATTTATTCATCTTTTTGATTCCTGTTTTGTAAAGATGGCCCAAATTTTCCCAGTAACTCCATTGGATTACAGGGTTTGCTTTCTCTCTAAGCGCCATCACCAAAACCCTTTAAATAGTCCTTATTTTAATTTTAAAAAAAAAAAAAGAAAGAAAAAAGAAAGGCAAATACCAGCTGTCCTTGCAGAGCAGATGCCAATATTGTCAGAGGCATTTCCCAGTTTATTAATGCAGCATTTGCAGTGAGCTGAGCACCCTTTGGCAGCCCTGTGCCCATGGGAGCAGGAATGGCAGCATCCTCCAGGAGCAGAGGATTCCTCCTTGCACTTTAGGGCAACTAAACAAATTGCCCACAATTTTTTTACCTCATCAGGGCATTTATTTTGATGTGTCCTGACTCAACACTTTGTTTTATTTTTTTTTTAATGA
>VZUA01014817.1:17830-30546 GCA_013401035.1 Horornis vulcanius
CACCGGGACCCTCACACGGGATAGCGGGAAAAGAGCCGGGAAGGGTTTGGAGCCCCAGGAGAGGCTGAGGGAGCTGGGAAGGGGCTGAGCCTGGAGCAAAGGAGGCTCAGGGGGGCCCTGGTGGCTCTGCACAACTCCCTGCCAGGAGGGGACAGCCGAGGGGATTTGGGATCTGCTCCCCACGTTTGATCAGCATCTCCCCTTCGGTATAAAAACACCGATGTTGACCAGGAGCAGGAAGGATAACAAGGGAGCAGGAAACTAAAATTCCCACAGAAACAGCAGGAGGGAGAACCTTGGAAGAGTTGAAGCCCGTCTCGTTCCACCCTTGTCACTTTCTGCTAGACCAGCTTGTCCAAGGCTCTTCCAGCCTGGCCTGACACTTCTTAATGATGTTAATTAATTCAAATATCTCAAGACCTGCTTGTGCTATAATGCACGTATCCATTATCTGCTGGCTCTAATTTAAGAGCAGTCGATATCAATTACCTTTTACTCCACAAGTAATGGACTAAATCACATTTTTGACCCTTTTACACTTCAGCCTTTGAGGAGTTGACAGATGTAAAGCAATACCATGTGTTTAAAAGGAACTTGCAATTAAAAAAAACAACACCCAAAAATTATTTCAAGGAATTTCAAGCAAGGACTGATCCCTGCTAGGAAAGATGGACCTTGAATTTTGCTTGTGATCATCCCTTTACAAAAGGCAGCAAAAATTTAGAACCAGTGAACCAGAGATTGGAAAGTCCCAGCCAGGCCCAACTGAGGGTTTTATACAATGGTTTTTCTTTCCAGCAATATTATTTTAAAAGAAATGCAAGCCCACTGTCTCTGCTTCATGAGGTAGAAAGACAAATATTTTTGTTTCCCTATTGCAAGCTCTTCTCAAGTAAGCAGACTGGAACTATCTTTTGGGTGATGTAAACACTTTTCCCATGAGTAAACCCAGTGACTGCCTTTGATTTATTTATTGACTTTCTGTAATTCACAATCCATTTCCACAAGGCAGCGTCAGCCAATTTCGCTCCTTTTTAAAATAACCCTCTCGTAATTGACAAATTTTAGTTTAAAAATATTTCCCGATTCTAATATGGCAGTTTGGGAAATCTGACTCAATACAGCTCATGTCTGAGGTTAGGAAGCCACTGAAGCTTTCCTATCCCAGACTTTCACAGCATAAGCAAAAGCTGTCAAAAGCTGCCACTAGAAAATCCTTTTATTTAGACAGAGTTTTCTTTCACTTTCCCATGTGCCACTGCTGCTAAGCCAACCAGGAAAAAAAAATCCCCTACAAAGCCTCCACTAGTGCATATTTATTTATTTTGAGGGCTTTTTTCCCCCTCCATAATACCTAAACTAAAACTTCCTTGAGCTTAATCCTCTTGAGGCAGACAGAAGACAGGCAATTCCTCCTTTCAGAGCTCTTTGACGTGTGCTGCGTTGTTGTTTCATACTGATCATCCTTTGTGTAAACTCCAGTTCCAGTTTATTCCGTCTTTCTTTATAGCTCAGCTTTCCTGGAGGCCTCCAAAGGCTGATCTGGCTCTCCACAAATCCCTGCCAGGGCTGGGGAACCAGGTGAGAGTCAGGGAACAGGGACAGGACAAGACAGGAGGCTCAGGTCGGACACCAGCAGGAATTTCCTCATGGAAAAGGTGCTCAGGCACTGGAACTGCCCAGGGAGGTTTGGAATCCCCATCCCTGGAGGTGTCCAAGGAATTCCTGGAGGTGGGGATCAGGACTTGCTGACCTTGGTGGTCTTTTCCAACTTAAACAATTCTGGGATTCCATTACTTTATTGACATCTTGTTGCTCAAATATTTTCATCCCTGTTCTGTCGTTTCTCTTCACGTCTGAATTACCTCACCCAGTTTCTATCTTGCCAGTGCCATTTTGGCTCCAGGATTTTCAGTTTCTCTGTGTTTTATTCACTAGGTTATAGAAATCCAGGATCCAGGATGTTCTCCAGCCTCAGCACAGCATCCCCCCTGCTCAGGGCCTCCCCCTTTTATGGAATTAAAACAACTTTTGGAGAGGCTTTTATTATAAATACAAACAAGGAAATGTTGTTTTTTTCCTCTCAGCCTCCACGTTTCACCTCAGATTTTCTCCCTCAAAGCGTTATAAAAATAACAAGGGGCCAGAAGCCTTTCAACGAGTTTCATGTTGAAAAACAACAAAATACCATAAAATACCAAGCCCCAAGTGGTTTTGCAAAGCACATGAGAAGATTTCAGTGACCTATGTGCATGTTTTGAATCCAAGTGTGAGCAAGAAACACAGAACTCTTCTCCAACAGAACAAAACTTCAGGCTTGAGGGTTTATTTATTTTAAAAATGTGACATTAAAGCAATTCCTTCCACCAATTATGCTGGATACAGTCACCGAGCCTCTGTGTGGCTGATCATAATAATTCCCTGATCTCTTACAAATAAAAAATTCCTAATCCCCTGCTCAGCTTTCCTGAGTCAATAATCTCCTGCCTGGTTTTACATCCATATAGATTATCTAAGGAGGATCAGAGATGCCAGGCTGGGTTTGGGTTGGCAGGGATCTAAAACCCACCCAGTGCCACCCCTGCCATGGCAGGGACACTTCCCCTGTCCCAGGGATCCAGGGGCAGCCACAGCTGCTCTGGGAATTCCATCCCGGCCCCTTCCCACCCTCCCAGCCTGGAATTCCTTCCCAATTTCCAACCCAAACCCCCTTTCTTTCAATGGGAAGTCATTCCCTCTTTTCCTGTCCCTCCATCTCCTGTCCAAACTGTTCCTCTTTTAGGCAAAGAGCACCAGGAGTTCACACCACAGCCAGCACAGGGGAGCTTCCAAAATGAGAAACATGAGCACAAAACCCATAAACCCCTGGATATTCACAAGATATGACTCTTCATTTCTGCAAATCTGTAATTACTTTTTAATCAAAGCACAGTTTGAGAGGCAGAGCTGACACCAGGCCAGGAGGGGCAGAGCCACAGCAGCTGCTCATGGAGAGGGAAGAAGGAAAAAAGGGAGGAAAACCAAGTGGCACCAAACATTGGCTTCCCAAGGGAAGTTCAGCTCAACCAGATGAATAGATAATATTTCATAAAATATTCTTTATTTTTTTAATAGTTAAGCTCTGTTAGGAATAAGCTTTTGAAGGAGGCAGCAGGGAATGATCTACAGCAAATTCCCCAGAAGGAATTTCCATCCCTTTTAAAGCCTTCACGTGGCTGCAGGAGAGGTCCCAGGTAATTAATGCTGTCATATTCTTTATTTTTTAATACTTCAGCTATCTTTATTTTGTATTCTTTATTTTATTTTTTAGTCTTAATTTTATTTTTCTTTATTTTTTTAATAGTTAAGCTCTGTTAGGAATAAGCTTTTGAAGGAGGCAGAAGGGAATGATCTACAACAAATTCCCAGAAGGAATTTCCACCCCTTTTAAAGCCTTCACATGGAGGTCCCAGGTAATTAGTGCTGTCACCATTAGTGCAGCTTATTTCCCAAGGGCCACAGTGTCACTTGGCAAGAAGAGGATCCTGAGTGCCTCCAAGGGGGAAATTGCAGCAAAATACACAAGTTTGGCAAAAAACAAACAAACAAACAAACAAAAAAAACAGTGGTCCTTGAAGCAGCAGGCTGTGCAGTTTAACTTTCATTTTGACAGGCTGGATGTGTTTGATATGTCTATTTAATGGGCTTTTAAATAAAACCACTGTTACTATAGTAACATTTACATCAGAGGTTGTGCTCACGCTGCCTCTGAGGTACAGAAAACCAATCTGCTCTGCTCACCTTTGTGCCTCACGCCGATATTTTACATGGCAAACCTGTTTTTCTAATAAATAATTTCCTTTTTTTCCCCCCAGTTTTTTCCCTTCTCAGCTTGGAAATGAGGATATATTTGAGCTGGTTGGCTTTGCAGTGACTAAGCCCTGCGTGTGGGAACAGCACTCCTGGTGCCAGGGAGAACAAGGATTGCATAAAAAGGAAACTGCAGCGTGGGGAAATCCACACTGGATCCCTGGAATTGTCCAGGCTGGACTCTTGGAGCAAGCTGGGAGAGTGGGAAGTGTCCCTGGATGGGAATGAGATGGGCTTTAGGGTCCTTTCCTACCCAAACCATTCCAGGACTCTACAATTCCATCAATTTAGACAAATTTTGCTTTTCTCCTCCTCCACGAGGTTTTCCTGGTCCAACTCTGCTTTCACTCAACAGCACCAGAATATTTACACAGCAAAACTTGTGTAAATTTCCTCTTGGGATGAGGAAATGAAACCACCCAGGGTTCTCAATTCCCCTAAAAAGACTTCTTAGTCGTGCAAGTCCTTAACAGGAATTAGCAGCTGGAAAATAAAGAGGATAATGGGAAAAGTGAAGGAAACTCAAAGCCATCACCTCTCCAACAGCTTGACTTGATTTTTCCTTCTACTTTCCTTCCTGAAGTGCATCATTTAAAATCAAATTTTAATGCAAACATGGGACTGTGGAACAACCCAAACACTGCTGGCCATGTAAAGCCAGCTTTGCTGATGTCACAACCATGAAAAAAAAAACAAACCAGGATTTATTTCAGATTCCAAAGCGTTGTTTGGTCTGTTATCCCCACAATCCCTGCCAGGATGACACACTCAGCTCCATCTCGGGGAGGAGAAAATAAACACCACGACTTTTTCCCTCAGGGGGTGGTGGTGGTGGATTCTGAAGTTGTTGGAATCTATTTCCAGCAGCACTTCAGAAAAGCTGGCACCAATCTGGGTTCTCAAGTGGGATCTCTCACACAGAGGCCAGGAATTCACAGCACGGAGCTGGCAGACAGAGAAACGCTGCAGAAAATGAGAGGTATTTTGAATAAATGCCTTCATTTAAAAAAAAATTTAAAAAATTAAAATTCTAGGCTTTTTATCAATTTAAATGTTTCTAAATCTGTCAAAAATTTGGTTTGAGAGAGTCACAGACTCAGAAAAAAAAATCAGATGGGAGGTTTCATCCAAATTGAGGCCACTTTTGTGGTTTTGGCTATGGAGAGAGGATTTTACTTAAATGTTTATATCTCAGGGATGAGTTTCATCCAACATGAAATAGAAACTCCACCTACTCATGCCCACAATAAATGAAAATCATGCAAAGGTTGGAAGGGGCCTGAAACTTTTTTTAAAATGCCACCATTTTTTCATCAGAGCAGGAGAAGTTTGACAACTGGTACAAGGATCCTCCCCCACCTTGTCCCACCATCCCAAAACAGAAAAAAAACCATTCCTAAATAAGAGACAACCTCACACATCTTTCATCCCAAAAGGGAAAAAACATCCCTAAATAAGAGACAACCTCACACGTCTTTCATCCCAAAAGGGAGAAAAAAGTTCCTAAATAAGAGACAGCCTCACACATCTTTCATCCCAAAAGGGAGAAAAACATCCCTAAATAAGACACAGCCTCACACATCTTTCGTGGCTCTTTTCAGCTGCATTATACTCAAAAATCAGATTATTTCACCTAAACATGAAGGGAAGTGCTGGAGTAGTGTCCAGGTTTTAGCTCCTACTAAGCACAGGTTTGGGGACTAATTTTGGGGTAAATCCTTGGAAGTTTTGGGTTTCAGTGTCCAAAACCTGGCAGCATTTCATCCCTGTTCAGCTGGAGTGTGGAATGGCTGGATCCATCTGCTGAGATGTTGATGTTCTGCTTATTTTCCAGATAATAATAAGTGAGAAGGAATTGCATGAGGGGGGAAAAAATAGAGGGATATCGAGTGTGTGGTGGGAAAACAGGAAAAAAGTGGGCTAGGAAGGGAAGATATGGGAAGAGGCAAGAACAAGAAACAGATGGATCCTTCTGGGGTGGGAATGATGTGTCCACACAGTGCTGGCACGGAGGAAGTGTGAGTGAAGGGATGATCCTGGAATTGTGACAGCAGGGGAAGGGTCAAGGACACAGAGTCCCACCAAAAAGGGGTGAAATCTGTGAGAGGCACTGGCAGGGATGCTGTGCCCTCGGATTTATGCCATGGTGGGAACACCTGGATGTGGGATTCTGAAGTTGTTCCCTCTTTTTCTGGCAGAAAAAAATGGGAGCAGCACTGTCTGGGACAGCCATTCCCAAATTTTTGAGCAGAAAAATGGGAGCAGCACTGTCTGGGACAGCCATTCCCAAATTTTTGGCAGAAAAATGGGAGCAGCTCTGCCTGGAACAGCCGTTCCCAGTTTTTGGCAATAAAATGGGATCAGCTCTGCCTCGAACAGCCATTCCCAAATTTTGGGCAGAAAAAATGGGAGCAGCTGGGCCTGGGACAGCCATTCACAAATTTTGGGCAATAAAATGGGAGCAGCACTGCCT
The DNA here is from genome assembly GCA_013401035.1 of Horornis vulcanius. NCBI lineage: Eukaryota > Metazoa > Chordata > Aves > Passeriformes > Scotocercidae > Horornis > Horornis vulcanius. Next base: position 24,153 of record VZUA01014817.1, read on the forward strand.
GGAACAGCCATTCCCAATTTTTGGCAATAAAATGGGAGCAGCTCTGCCTGGGACAGCAATTCCCAAATTTTAGCAGAAAAGCAGCACTGCCTGGGACAGCCATTCCCAATTTTTGAGCAGAAAAATGGGAGCAGCTGTGCCTAGGACAGCCATTCCCAGTTTTTGGTGCCTCTGGAGCAGGCTGGGAGCACGAGGCACATGCAGAGGGTGCTCCATCCTTGTGCCTCTCCCCCAGGAATTCCACCCAGGAACGTTCCCCCAGCCTTTGCCAGGTGCTCCTGCAGCAGCAGGGAGAGGCCAAGGCACTCAGCTCTCCCCAGAAACGAGAATTCCAAGGAAATCAGGCAGGAATTCCAGCCCTTCCCCACCCAGAGCTGTTCAGATCACACCAGGCAAGAGCAGAACATTCAAACACACAGCACACTCCAGTCTCCACTCACACCCCAGGCCCTGCACCATTGAAAATGTCATTTTTGGACTTTTAGAGATGCTCTGCATCTCCAAACTCTCCCTTATTGATCAGGTATTTGTGGCAAAAGGTCTCCCCTTGAAGGCTGTCAAACACAAAGCTGATTTGGTTATTCAGTGCAGACAGGTTTTCCCTCCAGAAAGGTCACATTTATTTATTTAATCCAGAGTTATTCCATCCTGGATCTGGCTGCAGGATATCTGAGCACCCCTGAATCATCCCAGTTCAACATCAGCCCTTTCCCTCCACATCACCACTCCAATTTCTTTGTGCACGGGTTAATAAGAGATAAAATTGACTATTAAACTTGATTAATAACGTTAATTTCAAAAGGTTTCATTTGTGGGCAGGAGTTTTGAAGTTTAAATGGGACTAAACCAGCCTAAATCCTGCTGCCACACTCAATCTCCAAATAAAAATACAGCCCTAAGCAATGACCTATTACTGCCATTTGAAAGTTAGCTACTATTAATTTAATGAGATTACTCAAAATGCTACAGGAAATCAGGTGTTGACTGACCCTCAAAATGAGTTTAGCTCATTACCTGCCCATTACAGAGCAGAAAATACAATTATTGCAGGAACTTGGAGCACCTCACACAGAACTGAAGGGTTGTGGGCAATAAAAACACTTCAGTGCCAGACAAGCAGGTGGCAGGAAATTGGCTTTGCCCTTTGATTTACTTAAAATTCTGCAAAGAATCCAAAAGTTTGGGATCCATTTGGAAATGATCCCCTCAAATTGACTTTATTTCTGGTTTAATTATCCCCTTCACTAAAGGAAAAGGAGCAGTGCTGTCACTCACTGTGACTTCTATCACTTGTCAGAAGCATCACTGCATCAACCACAAGAGGAGGCTAAAATTAATTTAATTGGGCCATTTTTCACACCAAATCAAAGGCCACGTTTTAAAAATACCTCACAGCCCACAAAGCTTCAGGAACCATCTCAAAACATCACACAGTAAAACAAACACATCTCAAAAATCACAAACACTGATGAGGGGTTTATGTTTCAGAAGAATTGTTCTGACTTTAAAAACCTTCCAAATACGACAAATCAACCCCTGAAAAAGAGCAGAGGAACAGAGATACCTGGGATGATCTTCAGGTGTCCAAAGGGGGGAGAATAATCCCAATCCTAATTGAGGATATTGCCTGAATCCTAATTAACTTCCCACATTCCTCCCTTCTGAGACTCCCAGACTAAGGCTGGGCATTTGGAAATTGTTTCTAATGCCTGGCTATGAAGAAAAAAACTGAAAACTGATTTATTTTCTGCTGTAGATTTTAATTAAGCAGCAAAATATTTGTTAGGAATGCCATCTTTAAAGGAAAACCCAGCATACTCTGGACTGGCTAAATTGTATTAGTTTGTATAATCTGATTTAAAAGATAAAATTTATTTCTGTAAGCAGGAGAAATATTCTGCATTTCTTAATCTGTTAAAATAAAACAGAGCAGAGTTTTCTTTTGGGATTTTTTTTTTTTTTAGGAAATGGTTTTAGCATCTTGGAGCAGTTGAAAACATCTGAATGTCTCCCTGCAATCATTTATTTGGTGACAAAAACCTGGCCACACAGGGATTCTGGAAAAATCCTCTCCCTGTGTTTAAAGCAGGGATTTGTGGATCCCACACCCCATTCCTGTGAGGCACAGCCAGAAATCCCAACTCCTCAGGGACAGCAACTCCCACTCACATTAAAGGGGTCACCAACCCAGGGTTTTTTACTTAAAAATCACAATTTTAAGTAAATCAAAGGGCAAAGCCAATTTCCTGCCACCTGCTTGTCTGGCACTGAAGTGTTTTTATTGCCCACAACCCTTCAGTTCTGTGTGAGGTGCTCCAAGTTCCTGCAATAATTGTATTTTCTGCTCTGTAATGGGCAGGTAATGAGCTAAACTCATTTTGAGGGTCAGTCAACACCTGATTTCCTGTAGCATTTTGAGTAACTTTCATCCCTCCTCAATCCCAAATTCCACAAACTTCCTAAGGGAGGATCTGATCAGCAGCCAGAAAGGGACAACTATTGCAGCTTTTGTTTCTGGGTGCGCAAAGGGTTGTTTTGGTTTTGTTTTTTGTTTCTTTTTTCCCTTTATAGATGGAAAACTGGGAACAAAGGCTCTTGTTATACTGGGAAATGCCAGAGCAGCAAAATCACAACCCCAGATCAAACACTCCCAACAAAGGGTGAGCAAAACACACAAATGTCACCCTCAATCCTCTTATTCCAAGTGCTGCTTTCAAAGGCACTTTAAACACCTTTTAACTTGTCCCCAAATCCTCAAAAAACCCAAAAACACCCAAGCAGCATCTGCCATTGATTCACAAGGACCAAGAAAAGGAAAGCAGCACAGTCAGGGGATTGGAAAATGAAGCTCCAAGCAGTGATAAATCAAAATTCAAAGGTATTGATAACCTGAAATGAGCCCTTGGACCTACCAGAGATGCCAACACTGCTGTCTGTACCTCAGAATTATTCTCCTTTTAAGGGTTTCAAATCCTATAAAACTCCAGCCTGAATATAACTTCTGCTTTGGTTTTTTTTTAACTCCACAACAGCGAGCAATTCATTTTCTCAGCATTTCCCAAGAAAACTGTAATTAAAAAATATGTAACAATGTAACACAGGCAGTTTCTACCAGGGAATTTCCACCAGTTTGGCTGTGGGCAGGCAAAGATCTAAAAAATATTAGGGGTTCTGATGCCAACACCTGGGCAGATTTGAAATTCCTCTCGTAATCATCTCACAGAAGCCTTCCCTGAATGCAGAACTGCAAAAAGAAAGTTTATTTAATCATGTATAATGTGTATTCATTATTCACATGATGTGTATTCATTACTAATATTATGTGTCATTGCAGTTATGTTCACTACATCTGAATTAATCTATTAAAGAAAGCCATGGGTTGAGTGTCACTTTGAAAACAATCTTCTACCTGTTCCCTATGAATTTCCTGAGGGAAAAGAGGGATGTTTTTATAATCCCTGTTGTCTCCCCAGCAGGGGTGGCCAGAGGGAATTTCAAGTGTGGAATCTCCTGCACAGGCAGGCAAGGGGTGGCAGAGGAAGAAGGGACCAACCAGTCCATGAGAAAAAATGAATATCCAGAATATTGGTTACAATCTTGAACTATTCTATAGGAAGTCATAATTAAAAAAAAATAATAAATCCTGGTCATGGGGAATAAAAACCTGTAACTCATTTTTAATATAACCCAGAAACAACTGAACCAAACCTCAAAACACAGGACAAAAGCAAACCAATAAAACAAGATAAATACAGAACAGGCCTTTGGAGAAAATGCCTCCAGCTGATCTTTAAAATCTGACCCAAATTCAGCAGCTTCCTTACCCATTTTATCAGATTTTCCCTGGTAAGCCCTGCAGTAGGAACTGGTCATGTCTTTCCAGGGGTCACTTACACAAATCAATGGCTCATTAGTACCTGATGAGCATCCAGCTTAATGAGAGAGTCTGTCCATCCTTTATCAGAGCCCAGGAACAATCCCTGCAGAGCCAACAGTGCAGGATCTGAAAAGTCCTGCTGTGTTCAGAGCTGAGATCAGGGTTACAAAGCTCATTTTAGAGCTTTCCATCCTTTGCACTTTGCCACAATTTGAGAGGTGTCTGAGCAGGACACTTTGTTTGGCTATCACCCCAATGTTGATGAGCTCACACTCATTTTATGGCATTAAAGGCTCTTTAAAGGTTTTAGGAAGTTACCCAAGGTCATAACAACTGCTCAGGAAGGTTACCAGCTTCTGTAAGGATTGAAGAACCCACAAAAGCTGTGCCAGACTGGTGTTTTTTTAAATCCAACTCAGTGGATATAAGGGAATAACCAAAGAAAAATACCTGAACAAGGGTGGGAGGGACAGAAAATCAAAGTTACCCACAGAGACATCAGCCCCAAATCCAGCAGCAGGTTAAAAAAGGGAGCTCAGGACCAAGGCTGGAGCTGAAGTGACTCTGCCAAAGGTGAGCAGCATTCCCAAACATTGCCTGAGCACAGCCAGCACCTCTGACCCACACTCACCTTCTCCAAAGCCTTGGACTCAGGGCACTGCTGTGAAAAGAAAGCTCCAAACAGACACCACAAACTCCTGCTGAGTTTTCCCAATCTCCTCCATTTTCCCAAGCTCTGGGGAGATCAAAACTCCCCACTTTAATGTTTTCATCACCTTAACAGCAGGAGAAGTGACCTGGAAGAGGAGGAGAGCTCAGGTGCCCTCTGCATCCCTGCCCTGCTGGCAGAGAATGGATTTTACTCCGGGCTCCTTGGAAGAGAGGGATGAGGAAAAGCTCCAGCATTACCTTACATCCCACCTTTTTCATGGAATGCTTTTAAAAACCTGCCAGGCTCACCACTTCATCATCATAAGAGCTTATCCTTAACCTTTCCACCCACATTCTACATTAATTCCACCTCCATGGCTCCTGGAATTGCCCATTCCAACATCAGGGAAGCAGCACTGGACATCTCTTGAAATTTCAGCCAGACAAATCTTTAAGCATCAGATATGTTTATTAGACAATTCCAAAAGTCAGTTTTAGTAGGCAACTTGGAAAGAAAAGCAGAATATATTTGAATGTCCGTGTTTTAATACTTCATGATCTCAAGGATGTGGCAATCACAGGAGATAAAAACTGGTTACAAAAGGTACAAAAGCTGCACTGAATTCATTTCCCCACGACAGGAAACAGGATTGGTTGACAAGGAAGCTTTGGAAAATGCAGCCACAGATTTGCAGCTGATTCTGGAACACTGATCTTGCCAGGTGATCACAAAAATCAGCAGCTGCGTGGAAGTTAAGGCACTTTGGACACACAGTATTCACTTCCACACAGGAAAATCATTCCAGAGAAACCACAGGAAATTCCCACTGCAGGGATGGGACACAATTCCCAGTACAGACCAGCAGAGCTTAGTGGCAATGAAGCTCTGGAGGAAAAAAAAACCCACTGAAATATTATTTTTTACCGTATTTGATAACAAAGTTAATTTGTTTTACAGAGGTTAAGGGAGATCTCCATGATTTCAACACAATTTGAAACATTAAATGTAAAGTCCATGTGAAAATTGCATGATATTCACATTAGGGATTAGTGCACATAGCTACTTCCAAACAATAATAATAATAAAAATAAGAATAAAAAAAAGCATTGACCTTCTCCACTCAACACCCACGAGGTACCCACCAACCACAGCCCAAAGGGGATACAGTACAAGAGAAAAATTTGGCAAAAAGCAATTTAAAACAGCATTTTCTGGTCCTCCTGGTCACTTTAGATTGTCCTTGTTCACTGCTCCTGTCACACACCACGGCAGAGCCCACAAAGAATGATTTATTTTAAGGAAAAATTCAATCTCAGCTGGTTTTCCTCCCCAAACCTCCATCAGTAATTGAACAGTTTTGTAGATTTCTACTGCAGCCTTTGGTACATAAATGGAGTAAAACCTTTCCAGAATCCAACCCCAATCCAAGAGGAGTTAAATGGAATTGTTAGCAATGACATTTAGAATTTATCATCAGGCACTGACTGGGTTTTATTTTATTATTGAGTGAAAAATGCCACTGTATAGGAAAAAAAAAGGCATCTTCTTTAAAATCAGAGCAGGATTTAAACATGGAAATGATGTTTAAACTGAAAATTTTGATTTATCATTAAAACAAGGGATTTCCCCAGTTCCAACAGATTTCATCAAAAGCAGGAAGGAAACACTCAGATAATGATTTTTTATAAATTTATCCTGCTATGCTTTGGATGGAGCATCAACATCCAGAAAAAAAACTTAAATTCTCTTTAAAAAGTTAATTTCTCTTTTAGCAGGAGACAACCTGGAAACCCTTCAGTATCAAATACTCAACTGTTCCTTCTGACACTGCTGAAATTTCCATTGAAAACATGGAATTAAACCTT
>VZUA01014818.1:3516-34983 GCA_013401035.1 Horornis vulcanius
AAAGAAAGAAAAAATCCACAGTGAAAAGAAGAAATGAGGTTGCTCTCCCAAATGCACATAATAATTACACTGACTGTTTGCTGTGTGCCCCTCTACAGCCTCAAGGCCAACTTCACTGCCTCTCTAGAGGCAGAAAATGCCAATGACTATCAGGAGGGTTGCCATTCTGCTGTGAGAAGCTTCTCTGTCCAGGCTGAAAATGTTGTATTCTGTAAGCCTGCATGAAAACTGGATGCTCCTGCTTTTATCTGGCCATTTTCAGACTACATTTGCATTTCCTTCACCGTAGGGCAAACCAGACCCTTGCACCACTTCAGCAAGATAGCAAGTGACCTCAGGACTCTAAAAACCCCTAAGGCTGGTGAGAGCAGCCCAGTTCCCCTGAGGGTGGCATCAGCATCCATCTCTGCCTGCAGTCAGTCCTGCTTGCTGAGGCTGTGCAGCAGGAAGCCAGAGCCTGGCCCCAGGGAATGTCACCATCTGCCCTTGACACCCCTGCAAGGAGGCTGCCTGGAGTAGCTCTTGATACTGCTCCTTCAACAGGCCATGTTCCTCCCAGAGAGGCAGCAGTGGTGCTGAGTGTCCATCACCTGGGTGCAGTTACCTGTGGTGTCAACAGCCAAATCACTCATGTCAGGCAGAAAGATGGTTTGAGAGTGGTGCTTCAGTGGAAACGGCCCCACAAAGCACTGTAGGGTGAGGTTTATCGCCTTTTGAAGGGTCACCTGCAGTTCTGGATCAGCATGGGCTGTTGCAGGCAGAGCCTTTGCCAACCAGCCCCCCACAGCCAGATCACCAGCTCCCAGTTGAGTGCAACAGCCACTGCCCGATTGATTGAAATTCCTCAAAGGCTTAGTGATGCTCTCAGCAACATTGCACAGCTGCTGAGTGCCTGGCACTGGGGAGGGATGGTTTGCAGCTAAATGCTCTGCTGGTGCCTGCAGGGCAGTGGTGACCTACTGGAGCTGCTGCTGAACCATTTCCTCTGACCCTACTGTGGGGTTTTATCTTTGTGTAGCACTGCAGTGACCAACAGATCCTGCCTGCTGGCACTTGGCTCCTCCACAGGGAAGGCTCAGGGCTGTAATTTGTCAGACCAGATGCAGCTGTTTTTTTGGGGTATTTTGCAGGTCTTCAATTGCAAACAAGGCAGATGTCTGTTCCAAATACACATGTAAGGATATCCACCCTTCGTTTGCCCTCAGTGGATAAAAAATATTCTTTGGGTATAATTTGTCTTCCCAGAAAGAGGGGTCTAAGCAAGTCAAATGACTCATATGCAAGAAGGATCTACTCCTGTCCATCAGCTGGAAGGGGCACACAGGGTGCCCAGGACAGCAATGGGCACCAGCAGTGTGTGGTCCCATGCAAGCAGCAGAGGTGTTCCCCAAAACCCTTCCTGCCTTCCAGGGAACCCCGCCTTGGAACTGCACAGAGATCTGCTTTAAACACCAGCAGCTTTTCCTCTTATGAGCACCCTCACAGAGCACAGAGCACAGAGAATCCTGACTGCAGAAACAAAAAAGTGTGTTTTTGTTATAAACTCGGTGGATATAGTGATTACATGCATCACCTTTTTGTGCACATCTCTCTCCTGGCAGTTCTTCATCAAGTACAATGACTGCCTGGGTGAGATGCTGTCGCTTCTTTACTACAAAGGGATGCATCTCTCACCATCTGAGCTCCCATTTTCCCTGCACGCCCATAAGATCTCGCCTAGCATGGAGAATAGCCAGACATCTGTGCTGTGTGCAGGGTAACAAGTGTCCTCTGTTTTCTCCCATAAGAATGATAAGGCTTTCACTGGGTGTACTCAGAAAGAACAGACCTCTTGCTCTGCTATCAGATGTTCTCCCTTATGGAAAATGCAAGCCCCAGGAAATAGTTATGGCTCTACATCATTTCAGACAGGGCCTGGCCCCAGAGAGATTTTCAAAGCCCTGTTAAAAATAGATTTTCACTCCCCAATTTCATTTTCTATCCAATTTTCTCTCAGTGCTGCACCACGCCCACGCTATTTCTCCTTAAACTGAAATGCTTCCCACCACTGCTTCCTTTCAGCACCCCTTGCCAGGCTTGTCATTTACTGCACACCTGCATTTTGCAAGCCACAGCCAGCGACCAAACGGACCGAGCCTTTCATGTTTTGCTTAACACTGGAGGAGGAGGAAGCAACACATTAAAAGGAGGCACCAGCAGCTGACAAGGCACCCCAAAATGGGATGGGTGTGAGGCTGAAGGAGCGCTGTGGGATCACTGGTGGCTCTACAGTATCTGAGTATGAAAGACACTGGGGAACTCTGATACATGAAGGTTATTTAGGGCTAAGAGTCTTCTTAAGGTAATTGTTCCTCTGCAGTCACCAGAGAGAACAAGGTTCATAGTTGAGCCAGTATTGCAGTTTGGAGAAGAGCCTTAAAATACAGTATTAGCTAGGTAATTTGCAGAAATAGAGTGCAATGGAACGGAGATTTTAGAAGCCAGATGTGAAAGGCTTCCTATCTAAGGGAAAAGAAACATCAGCTGCACAAACACAGAAAGTAGGGATGTTGCTTTTGGAGAGCACAGCCCAGCCTAAGATGAGAGTGGATCCTGAGCCACACAGGAGCACTGCATTTGCATCCCAAGCAGGAACATTGCTCATGTGTAAAACTAGCAGAGGCTTTTCCCCAGGTAGACTGCCACAGGTAGGTCTTGGTGTGAGCACAGCATTTATCTGTGGGGCATCCTTCTGTCACAACAGACTAAAAAAATGCTGGAGGAAATCCTGAGACAGAAATTAAAAAAGAATTTTGAAATCATCTGACAATTGGAGAAAGTGAAACAAAATGTGTTCAAAAGAGCTAGTAAGATACCCAAAGAAAACAATGAGGTGTAGAAGATTATTTCTACAATTGCACAGACCACACCCCCATCCATTTATTGAGGACAAAATAACAAGCAGAGCACAAACAGAGAAAGCAAGGATGAAATTACGTGTACTTTTGAGAAACCATGCAGAATTTCCACAACTGGTAGAAATGGATGGGACATGCTGTGTAGTCCAGGGAGGCCTGTGCTCCTGGCTGCAGCTACTGTGGGCACACCACACGCAGCACACAGGTCTCAAGCAGCAGCACAGCCCTGACAGCTCCTGCAGCTGCAGGGTGCTGCTTCACCAGCTTTTGCTAACCAGCCTCCCTCCTCCTCCCAGCCACAGGAACCTTGCCCCATTGCCCCTCTGATAACACTTCCCACACTTCATTCAGTGTAATTATCTTAATGATATCTTAATCTTATCTTAATGGGCATTTTCAACACAGGTATCCTTAGAAGGATTTTCTTGCTCAGAACTATAGGCATTTTAAAATGTTACTCATCTTGCTCATAGAAGCCTTAATTTTTCCTTTGTATGTATCACTGGTAATCTGTTGAAAATTGTGTGAATTTATTTTGTGTTAATATCCAAAGTAATACATCAGCCAGCACAGAGAGGTGCAGAGGGACCTTCCCACAATGTGACACCTGAGTGGGTTCCCCTGTCCTCTGCTGGAGCTGGACACTGCCTTCTGAAGAAATGGTGAGCTGTTGTTTTGAAATGCTGAGGAGAAATTGGTAACCCCTTCCCTAACTTCAGGGCTTCATTTTTTTTTTTCCCCAAATGGTGTACTGTGGATGTTCTGAAAGATTTATTTTTTTCTTCAGGGGGAAGGCTATGCTATGCAGTAGCCTCCTCCCACAGCTCTCCCCTGCAGAGGCTGGAGAGCAGGAAGTCCCTTGGAATTCCCCAGTGCTCCACAGCCCCCCCAAAGCCGCTGGGCTGGCATGGCAGAAGCAGATGGGTTCAGTCACTGGAGCAAGAGGTCTGCAGGGAAGTGTCTCATGGGCTCAGTGAGCAAGGACACAGGACGACTAGATTGTTTATGGCTTCAGCTGCCAAATTTTGTGTCTGCTTCTCTGTAGTGAGGGTCACGCTGCTCTTGTCTTTCATCAGGCACTTTGCTGTTTAGTTTAGCCAGCATTCTCCCTATTAGAAAGCCCTGGGCACATGTACAGGGCTAGGCTGTCTCACTTGGAAGCAGGAGACACCATGACAAGGCATGGCAGATGCCCATCAGATTTTATATATCTGGCTACACCAGTGCACAAAAGACCCTTCTTCTGCACAACGATAATGAGAGAACTGCACACACAGCGTGGCAGCAGGAGGTGTCCCAGAATCCCAATAGATTCCCTCCAACATCTGCTCAAGAATAGACTTTCCTTCTGCTTTTAATATATTTTTTTTTTCATTTTGAAAAGAAGAAAACAAGCAAAACCAGAGGGTACAGTAAACTGCTGAGAAGGGCAATGATCTGAAGTTGTAGAAATCACCACAGTGCTGTGTTAGGACACTGGGAATTCAAAATGTTCAACAATAAAAGGACAGCTTGCATTCAAAGGTGACATTCAAAGCAATTCAGACGGCATAATAAAGCAGTAGGTAATGAGGTACACAGTTTGTATCAAAGGTCCTCTTATTAAAGAGCTGCTGAGTGTGCTATGCAAAGGGATTTAAAATAGACATTTCTGGTTAAACAAGGTCTCGTTTCTAACATATCTTCCTTTTTGACTGTTCCTGCAGTCAGGGAGGTCATATCATAAGGCTCAATTTGTGACGACACAGCTGTTTCCATGGTAGCAAACTATTGTCATAAACACTGAGCTTTATGATTTCACAGCTGGATTAAGAAAAAAAGAGAATCAGGCTGGAAAGGGAGGAAGTTTTTTATTCCAACGAGACTTAGGGGAATACAGAAGATTGCAAGCAAAGAAAATTGGTTTTTGCGTAAATGTTCTTTTTTAAGTTTACCCCAGTGTGAAAGTCCTTTTTAAGGGATATAATTTGGGTAACGATCCCTCTCCTATTTAAATGCTCACAAGGCTAATGAGCAAGCCTGTCTATTTTTGGAACACTTCAGCAGTAAGGCTGGATGTTTTGCAGCAGGAAGCCAACAGTATTAAAAACGTGTTTTCTTCACTTTCCTGAAAGCTCCTGACCCCTTCCTCCATGATTTTCTGTAGCTTCACCATCTAGAAAGCAATGTACAGGTGAGGTTGGGTTATTTATGATGGTGAATGAACCCTACCAGCCACCCTTCACCTCCTCATTACTTGAATTATGGCTTCTTTTTATCAGTTATGTTGAAACATCCGTGACTACTGAATCAAAATGCCTGTCAAGGTGGACAGACAATTGTGTTTTTAGAGAGAGTTGTTTTCTTGACATGGTGATCTATGTCCTTAAGTTAAACTAGTATTGATAATTATCAATAGCCCTTAAATATGGAAATGCAGTCAAAGAGATTTGGTTGTGGGAGGCTAGAAGTGGCCTGTGGTGCCAGACCACCAGAAGGTATAATATAACATCACACCTTGGATGACAGGACTCATTTTGCCAGGGGCAAATGCCAGGACAGTTTTGTGGGCATCAAAGTTCATTCCTGCATCCCCAGCCTCATATCCCAGCCCCTCTGTGGGCAAGAGTGAGGCCTGGAGGGATCCCTGGTGTCCATCACTTTCCATGGGCAAGCTCCTCTCCAAGTAGCATCCAGTTCTGCCTCCAGGGGAAATAAGGCTGGTGCGTCTGTAGGTCTCTCCAGGGAGAGGGATAACAGATCCTGTTCTCTGACGGCCCTCTCTGTCCCTGCAGGGATATCTGGCAGGTAACTGGCTTGTGTGAGAGAGCTCCCTTCATGCAGCTACAGTGGGACAGGGCAACCTCCATCCTCACTGTCTGGGAAAGAAGCAGCATCACACGATGAAACACTCAGTATTCCTATAGGAATACAAGTGGTGAAACATTCTGCGTTGGCCTCCATCAAAGACAGAGCTCAAAGCTAGAGGGAGATTATTACTGTGTGTCCTAGTGATTCCCCTGGAATTTCTACAGCAGAAACAAATTAAACATAATTCATCTTACAAATAATTAGCACATTTCATTTCAAGAAATCCCAGCTGACTTTACCTACTAGGCACTAGATTAGTGTGTCCTGCCCTAAAATGCATCTGATATTTAGCTTTCTAACAAAGGAAATTCATGTGCAGGTAATCTAAAATAACAGCACAGGCAGTTGCTACAGGCTGCAGAATTTCTTCCTGAGCTACTCCAAAATCAAAATGTTTTAGAGCATGAAGGCTGGGCAGCCACAGATCCAGCGTGTTGATGTAGCCCGACTTTATTGACTATTAAAGTCTCAAGGGAGTGTTTTTTTTATTTTCTTTGAAAGAAATCCAAAATAAACAGAAAGGTCACTTTGTAAGGCTATTTCCTTCCCATGTGATGAAAATGGCCTTGCTCTGCAAGCTGGAATTGCCAGGTCTGGATACTGAGAGCTGTACACTAGAGGTCACTGCTATAATAAAGGAAAGAGCTATCTAGCAGCTAAGGCACCCTATTTATTATAAGGTGACTCACAATGAAAAGCAACAGCTAACTGAATTATACTGTATGAAGTGTAGAAAATCACTCAATAATGCCTATTCAGCTATGCATGAAAATGGAGAGATACTGAGATTTTTTTGGAGAAAGAGGATAAAGGCACATTAGAGACTCTTTATTTTGAAACACCAGTTCACTTTTATTGGTTTCTATTGCTTTAATTGGAGCTGGATAATTATGTCAGCCTGTGGGATTTCTCTCACACTGGTCCTCTTCCTTATATTTTTTTTCCTCAGAAATGGATTCTATTGGGTTGGCTTATCTTGACCAAAAGCCCAATGCTGCCTTTATCTCCAACATTCAAGTTCTGCTAAATTATACTAGCAATAAATGGACACAAGGAATTTTAATATGAATCAGAGACACAAACCAGTGGGTAATTAGTTGAGGATTACAGATGGGATGCCGGTGAAATAGTTTCCTGTAGAGAGATTGTCACTGCTTACTGTGCACAAGTCAACTTATCCCAAAGTTTCCCAAGTCTCCAAGCATGCTGGCCTCCTTGTATCTGTTTCTGTATACTCTTAATTAGTGTCTGGGAGTGTTTGTTTAATGAGGCATCCCACACTGTGGCAGTGTAGCTTCTCTCTCATGCATATCTTGTGGCTGAGCAGATATGAGCAGCCTCAATTTTCAGCCTGTATTTCTAATCCAAACTTGTGTCATAATGTTATGGTGCTCTTTAAGTCTCTTTTTTCCCAACCTTGCTGAATTATTAATTTCATTCAGGATCAAGCCATGTAACCTGTCCACAGCCTGTTTGCTGATGATTCATGACATTTCCTGTTTTGTTTCCTTTATAGGAACCATGGTTCCTGATGATTTTGCACATCTTCATGTGGCACATCCTGTGCAGGGAACTTCTTATCACAGTAGACAACAACATATTTTGTCAGCTGTTTCTCCTTATTCAGTCTTAGTTCCAGCTTTTCATATATTTCTGGCATTATTTTATCCCATTTACTTAATTTTCACCATTTCATTCTTCTCTTGCATCAAATGGCATGTCAAGCAGGAACATGACGGTGAAAGGTATTTTTGTAGGGGGCAGCTGTGATGCGAGATCAGCTCACCTCACAGTCCTTGCCCACACCCATGCTCACTTCTTGTAAGATCTCTCATCTTGGTCAGGTGTCAGACACCAAGAGACAAACCCATCATGACTATAAACCACCTAAGGCCTAATCAGTTTCCACACAGATCACTCCATCTCTATAAAGCGTTCTGCTAAAACATTCTTCATGAAACTCAGTTTCTGTATTTCTTTTGTAGCTATCATCTTTCTTATCCCTGAATAGTCTTCCTTTTTGCTTGCTAGTTTTCTGTAGCTAAGGAATAGTCAAAGAATTACTTCTCAGTTCCTCTGATGATACTATTTAAATGTCTGAAAATTATTTTTTCCCTTCTGAAATCTGATCTCCTGTTAGGCTCTTTAGGCTTCACATCTGAACTAAAACTTAGAGTCAGCTTTGTAAAAGATGATTTATACTACAGTTTAACGTCCAGTTCAACCTTTGCCTGTCTGTTATTTCTCCTATGCCTTTTTCAGCATAATCATTTCTCAGGTTTCCTACATCTTCTTGAGAATCCATTTTCACTTTGCATACACCAGAAACTGTTCCAACATTCATCTCATTGCTCTTAGTCTCCCCCTGCTCAAGAAAAAGTTATTGGAAAAAAAATTATCAGGGTTTATTTTGGTCTAATAATTTTCATTTAAAGTAGCATGTGTTATATAAAGTACGCTGTGTGCTAGAGCAAATTTTGGGAAGAAGCAATCTGGACCTATGAGTACTGGTAGAGTTTCACATGAGTATTAAGACTGCTTTCTACCAAAATGTCTCTGGTCATGTCTCCATTAGCTTCCAACACTTCTTTGTAATTGAAAACAACCTTTCTGTGAAGCTGTTGAAAGGCAGACAGGTTGGGGAAAAAAAAAAGACCAATTCTTTTCTGGGCTTTGAACCGAATAAGCAAACTGTAATATGTTGGTCATTTGGAGGAATTCCCATCATAGCATAATTCCCCCGGTATTGCTCAATAATTGCAAAGTTCTTCTAGCATATATATAATTTTTTCCTGGCCTACCATACATCTGCTATGAAAGGAAGTCCCCACAACAGCCCTGTGAGCAGCCCAGGGTGTCCTTCTCTGCTGTTCCCTCGAGCACCCTCTGTCACAGTACCTATCCCCCAGGTCTCAGGAGCCTGAGCCTACTGGTCCTGCTGAGCCACCGAGCTGCTTCCTCCCCTCTTTGTCATCGACTGCCAGGCACCCTGCTGGCACCAGCCCTGCAGCATCTCTCTAGGCCTCCCTGCAGTACAAATAAATAATAAGCAAGGGGGTTGCCTCAGAGCTGCTGGCCAGACGGTGTTTCCAGGTCAACGGTTCCCTCTCTTGAAGCTGTGAGCTTGGAAGCACTCATGCCAGTGACACTGCCATTTGATGCCACGAAAGAACAAGGTTATGAGGAGAAAAGTTTAAAAATCAATACTTCATACTGTTCATTTTTCTCAAATGGGGCTTTCTTTCACATGCCTCTCTAGAGTATTGCTCTCACTGACCTTTCCAATGTGTCATAAGAAATAGGGGATACTACATTAAGGCTGGCTGTGTTTTGATGCTGTTACATGCAATAAATCCAGAAGCTGACTCCATTTCTAGGCTGGGCTGCTGTACATGCTCTGAATCTACACACACTCTCCATTCTTTCTCCTGGGGTCTAAACATGTGTGCGCACATGGTTTATTCAGCTTATTCCCCTACTCCTGCTCTTTATTTGAAGGTCTTGGGACCCTGAGATCTCCAGCAGATTTTGCACATGAGCATCAGTGTCTGGAAAGCTTTTTGGTGACATGCACATGATACCTGGAGGGGGCAGAACGTTTGTCAGAAGACCACAACAGGAATGATTCTGAAATTTAGTTGTAAAACAGAAGCAGGCTGTGTAGCTGGCACCTCCATATTTCTAATTCATATAAATTCATCCTGCAAAGGAGTGGTTTGGAAGGCTCTGGTAAGCCTAGACTATAACCTAACCTACATGAAATTCCAACTCCACATTTTATATAATACTTTCGTTCAGTGTCTATTTCCCTTTTGCAGTTACAGAAATTCTAGGCTTCTATATAAAGAGAAGAATAAGTGAGTCATAAGGCGTGTTGCTTCATCGCTTATTTACCTGGAATGCATGAAGATACATGGTTGCAAGTATAAGAAGCGATTTTAATGTCAGATCTAAATGTTTCCAAAACAGGGCTGGAAGAAGGACAAATGCCCTAGTTAGCTTGAAGATGGAGCTGGGACGAGATTTGGGACACAACTCCCTGCAAGCACAAGGACCTGACCCTAGTGACCTCCCAAGTCCTTTCCAGGCTGGGATTTCCACATCTGCTTTATCCAAGTTCCCAGCGGGTCAGTCTGATCACAGTGCACTTCTCCCCGAGCGAGTTCATGCTCTCACATGGTATTTGTATGGATGAAGCTTTTCATTGTTTTCAAGTGTTGTCAAGGAGCAGGATTGAAACTGTACACGCAAAATTTCATCATGTCACTTGGCTGAATACTCCTTGGGGCTGGGGTGGTAGCAAACGATGAATTTTTGGATACTAAACAAATCACTATTAATATTTACCATGTTATAATGCTGAGCCATGGAAATTTGTGTGTAGAACTTCATTGTTTGAATGGTTTTGGCTTTTTTTTTTTTTCCCCGGATAGACTTTTGAAATGCTAAAGTTCTGGCATTGGCCTCTTCTTGCAAAAAATAAGGATGTTTTTGGAAAGTTCTTGGAGACTAATACCAGACTGCACAGACAGACTCAGAAACCACAGAGTTCAGCCATTTGAGACATTCTTAAGCTGTTGGGACAAGAAGCTTTAAAACACTTAGATTCCCCTGTAATCTAGGTTGTTTAGGGGAACAATGTGTATCCATGCTATAAAAATAGCCGTGTGGCCCCAGAGCACTGCCCCTTTGAGTAGCACGTGCTGGCCACCACTGTACAAGACATCTTTACTGGGAGCAGCAAGCATGGCCAGGGTAGAGCCTTTGGAAAGGTCTGAGATGACTGGAGAGGTCCTCTGAGCAGTAAGCCTTCTCTGAGGGACTGTTACAAATCATTTTCAAAACTCTTTATGTTCACAGACTGATAGCTAATATAGGGTTAAACTGTGGAGGCTCCTGAGCCTCTGTGACTGTGGAGGGAAAGTTCCCCCTGGTTTGCAAAGGATCAGTGGCAGGGCAGGCTGCCGTTCAGTCAAGCCATGCAGATGCCCCACATTACAAAGGAAAGATCACATCCTCGCATAAAGACTTTTGTTTGGCACTCATCTACTATTCCTCCTTTCCCATCCCACTTTTTCCCAACCAAAATAAGAGTGCATTGATTGTGAGCATATTGCCATCCTTCCTGTGTGGAAAACATGTCAAAACAACAGCCAGATATCTGCAAAGGGTAATATTAACAATGTCTCTCTGCCTCAGAGAGTCCTGGAGAAATTCATTAATTTATTTGCAAGACGTTCTGACTGGAGTTAGGATCCTATAATTAAATTCCACTTACTCATTGTCAATGCCTTTATGTGCTCTTAGTAAGAAAACAAAGAAAAACATCAACATGCAAAGGTACTCAATTTCAAATAAGAGACACAAGAGACTCTTGTGCTCACGGAGAAGATTCTTTTTTTCTCAGGCTTTCATTGCCCAGATCACTTTTCACAGACGTGTGGCATTTCATTAACTGCCTCTCTGTGACTACAGGGATGTGGCATTCCTGGAGACAGCACAAGGTGACACGTGCCATCCTACCCTCCATGCCTGTGTAACTCCTCCTTAATGGATGACTACTTACTGCCATGCCACCCTGGCAGGACATTGCCTCATCCCCCAGCTGCAGCCAGGCATCCTTGCTGCAGGAGGCTTCCACCATGACCTGTCTCACCTTGGCAGACCTTGGCTCAGAAGGGTTCTGATAATTAATTACTAGAGTATCACCAAGAAGTTTGCCGAGACAAGGGCAGCAGGAGGACACCCCCTCCATCTCAAAGCTAGGAAGAAGCATTACACAAGCAAGGGGGAAGGAAAGTCTGACAGCAAGTTCCTGGGACTCCCTGTCTGCAGCAGGGGATGTGCTTCTGGGACCATGAGTATATATGAACAACCAGAGAATTGGTTAATCAAGTCGTTTAAGAGATGCACAGGATAGAAGATACAATATCTTGGTCACTAATCTGAAGGACTTCCATTTTAGCAAAGCTGCTGAGGCAGTTTGAAGAAGTCTGTTAATGAAAGCCATTACCTACAATTATCACCATTGACCCCTGTGTGAATCTGAGTTTCTGTGAAGCCTGGATGAAAACAATTTTTTTTATCAGAAGAAAGAAATTTTTACTACTGCTTTCACACAGAACAGGGCAAGGTTACCTGCAAACCTTAAGTGGGAGCACTGTAGAAAAATGAGCTCAGTGGAAAGTGCTAATGGGGCTGATCTCTACAGCATCTAAAGGAGATAAACACTCTGCAACCTAAAACTAAACGAATTTTTTTAAATGTTTCAGGGAAAAAGGTGAAGGAAGACACCACAAAGCAGTTCTCTCATGACAAGTCCAAAGAAGTACAGGGCTTGAACTTCTTTGATTCATTTGCTTCTAAGAAATACATTTCTACACAAAACCTGTTTCTTATTGGCTCTATACTGAGCATTACTGTACCCATTGCTGCCATTCAGACTGGACTAGGAGCTAGCAGATGACTATTTTCCAGTTTGATTTGAAAGAAGTCATCAGAGAAGAATACTCTTTGTCTTAACAGCCAAGCAAGAAAAATGTATATGTCAACATAGAAGAACAGAGAGAGTCAGATCGTCAGCTCTGGTAAAATTAGAAAGTACAATGAAATCTATCAATGCTATTCACAAGCAATAGGGACTGTAACATAAAACTGAAGAAACATAAAAAGCTTGATCATCCACAAAGATTATAACAAGTTAATCAGAAATAACAGCAGCAGGGGACTTACTATGCCAAGAACAGACTTCACTTTATTGAATATTATACTTACTATGAACTATTCTGGACAATAAACTGCAACATGATCATGAAGATTCTGGAACGTTAGAGAGCAGTCCCATTTTAGGTTTTGAATTAGTTTTGGTTCAGAAAGAAAGATAACAGAAAGGGATACATCCCTCAGTTTGTGTTCACATGGAGGATACCCACCCACCAGCAAATCTGTAGGATTGCTCTTGCTAGCTCAGGGCAACACTGAAGGCACTGCCTGTGATGCTGCCATCAAGAAAAGAGAGCACTAATCTTCAAATGGTCCTCATATCCATGAAGAAAAGCCAACACAGACCTACAGCCAAAAAGCACCATCAGCAGTAGGTACTTCTTGCAAGGACAACACTAGTACTTTGACCAAACACAAGAAAATATTCAAACTCTGAGGCTAAAGGGGTCATCTGGTGGTGCTGCTGGACAAGAATGTCAGTGATTGCATCCTGTCATGGTTTCACCCCATCCAGCAGCCAAGCCTCACACAACTCACTGCCCCTCCAGCAGGATCAGGGAGAGAATTAGAAGAGTAAAACTGGAAAACTCACAGGTTGAGATGAAAGCAGTTCAATAGGGAAAGCAGAAGCTGTGCACACCAGCAAAGGGATTAATTAATTCACTGCTTCCCAAGGGCAGGCAGGTGTTCAGCCATCTCCAGGAGAGCAGGGCCCCATCACATGTAATAGTGACATGGGAAGGCATCATCACTTCAAATAAATATCCCCCTCTTTTTCCTTATTCCCTCCATTTTATATAATTATTATTTATGTAATGAACATGATGTGATGTGGTCTGGAATATTCCTTTGGTCAATTTGGGTCACCTCCCAACCTCCCATGCACTCCCGACTTTCTTGCCAGCATGGCAGCAAGAAAAGCAGAAAAGGCCTTGGCTCTGTGTAAGCCCTGCTCAGCAATAACAAAAATATCTCTGTATTATCAACCCTGTGTTCAGCACAAATCCAAAACATAGCCCCATACTAGCCATTGTGAAGAAAGTTAAATCTACCCCAGCCAAAATCAGCACACATCCCCAGTCTTCTGCTTTCTAAAGTAAGGAAGAAGTCATAAGGATTTGGGATTATTTTATTTTTAGTTAAAAAAAAAAAAGAGATTTGGACATTCTCCCTTCAAAACAGCACAAACTTAAAACTCCATGGCTGCTCTGCATATGTGTGTGTGTGCTGGGCCATGGGAAACAAAATGTGTTAGGAAACCAGAATAGTAAATTTTAATTTAATTTACCCTACCCAATGTAGAAAAGGGTCCTGTTTCCTCACTGCTTATGCAATCTTTCCCATTAAACACTACCTCACAGGTCATACACCTCCTTTCCAAACATAACACTGCCTCATAAGAAAACTTAGGAAAACATATTGAAAGGTCAAAATAACAGTAACAAGTTATAAAACTATTTTACTTATTCAATGTTTCTATTTCCAATATCCTCTCTTTCATCTTTCACTTTCAATATTTACATACACTTTTGCAAACTTTATTAGGGTGATATTTTGAGTTTGGCTGGACAGTGTTAAAGTGCTAATCCCTGAATGCATTTAAACACCCCAACCAGACTGTGTAACTAAAATATTTTAATGTCTCTATGGCTCTCTCTCTCCACTTTCTTGTGAGCAGTTTTCCTTAAACCAATCCTGAATGCCCTAGCAGATGCTTATTTTCTGTTGAGATGTTCTGCCAGCATCAATAGGTATTTTAGCCTCATCACAGAGGGCCTAAGCTGGGGTTGGTCTAGATAAAGGAAAGCTCAGCAGAACAAGCAGTCTCACCCTCCCAACATGAAGCATTCCTTCTGATGGAAACCAGATCACGGAGAGCAAAGAGGGAATTACCTCTGTTCAGGCACTGTCCTCACTATTTTGAGACATTCTCCAGTGTCCTGCCATGAAACACAAGTTAAAATACCTTCTCATGATCCAGCTTCTGGGAGGTAATCGCAGGCATTCATGGAAGTTGCATCAAAGGAAGTTTCCAATTTATTATTTAAAAAAATGTCTCTTTAAGCAGTTTTCCCAAAAGCATAAAAGAGGCAAATGCATAGCTAGAAATGGGATTTTGGTCTTTTAAAGAAAGGCATAAAACCTATCACAGACTTCAGTTCTTTAGCATCACTCACTCTCCTAAGACTCAGAGCATGGGCTCAGGGTTGTGTGAATCCCATAGCTCTGGCTTTAGGAGTTGTTGCTGATCTGAGGGGATGCTGCATTTGTTGTGTGCAATATTCATGGTGCACGTGCCCTTCTCAAACTGCTTATCGTCTTTTTCCACACTGTTTGCTTCTCTGTCCTTGGCTACCTCCTGCCATAACAAGGCAAGCAGAGTAGAACATACAGCCACACATCTTTCATCCCCTGCAGCAGTTCAGGCTTCATCACTGGATGCTGCATCCAGAGAGGTCAGGATTGCCCCAATTGTCCCTGATTTGTCCCACCTCACAGGCAAATTGCTCCCATAAAACAGCTGATAGAACACAACTGGGTTTAGAATGTAGGAGGAAAACTGCAGCAGAGTCCTATACTTCCATATGTTGTTACTATGACAATATTTGGGGAGAGGGGGCAGATTATAACCTCAGACTTGCCCAAAGGCAGAATAATCCTGCTTTGGGTTAATCCTCACTGAAGCTTGGTACAGCAATGGTACCTTGTGCTGGGGAAGGTTATGAATGGCACATTGACAGCTTAGCTAACAGGCAGGTGTAAAATGAATTTGTGCTAACATGATTGTGTGCTGTCTCTTCCTTCACATCCCAACAGTATTTTTTGTGGTATCACGTGAAATGATGGTGTCTTAATTGAACCTAAAAGCTCTGAGTCCTTGATGGATCCTGAGGCTTCTGTGACAACAAAATTGGGTAATGATTCCAATATGAATGAAAAATTTTGAATACTAAAGCTTCTACTACAATTTCTCTGCTCTTAGCTGTCTCTCTTATCCCAGTTTTGAAGCTTTTTCTGACTCTGGCGAGGAATGCAAAGCCCTACAGGATTTTTGCTGCAGTCTCCAAACTTGTGTGGCTATTGTAAATGGAGAGTGCTGGTGGATAAGAAGGATTGTTCATTTTCTGAGCACTACACTAGCTGCTGAATATCCTGTCCTATATCCTACTGCTCTGCCTGAGCTACAAGTGGAGTTACACATGCGCTTTGGCTGCGGCTCCTGCAACTCCACTGAAATAATTAACACTTTAATTAACACTTTTTGCATACGGGATGCAAACTGAACTTCAGTAGCTTCAGTTTACTCTCTTGGACTACAGGTTTAACCACAGTGATGTCACTACAGGAACCCTTTGCACCTTTGCATACAGGACACTACTTTTATCTGCGGGAATAAAGGAAGTCACAGTTCTGACCGTGCTTCATCTGCTCTCGTCAGCGCTTCAGTGCATGGAACACAACGNAGGAATAAAGGAAGTCACAGTTTTCTCTGCACATTCGACCGTGCTTCATCTGCTCTCATCAGCGCTTCAGTGCATGGAACACAACGACTTATTGTCGCCAAAGAGGAGCAGCTGGTCCGGGCTGAGGCACTCCTGTAGTATCCACGTTGTCCCGTGGCACTGGGAGGCGACGGCAGCTCACTGCAGAGGAGGATGAAGGCACTGAGGCACCGGCACCATGGGGAAGCTCACACGGAGCGACTGGCTGCTCATCGGCAGGGCCTCCGGTCACTCCCACAGCTCAAAACCTCACCCCCACCCCCGTGTCTTCTTAGCACGAACAAGGTTCCGTCACCTGTGCTTAGGAGGAAGGCAGAAAGACCGGGAAGAGATGGAGCCTCGCAGACTGCTCCCCGGAGACTCCGCCTCGCCTCGGTTTCCGCTGCACGCTTCGGACGTGATGGATGGAGGGGTCGGTGCTTGCAGACCGGATGAATCATATTTTCCATGTTCAGCTGTAATCTGTGTAATTTCTTTATCACAGGGCAAAATGCATTAAAGCCCAGGCGGCTGCAGCGCTCTGTGGGCTGCGTTCTGGTTTCCTCTGCCGTCAGGGCACAGTGCCATCCAGCTGCCCCTCCCTGTGTATCCCCGGCGTTCTTCAGGACACTCACCTCTAGGCAGCTGTCATTCTTCTTTCCCTCTGGTGCAGCACGGCTCAGAGATGCTGAGAGATGATAACTCCTGCTCAGTTGCTCACCCTTGCGCCCCACAAACACGAATCATCTTGGAAAAGCTCACAGAGAGCACTAGCAAAGTGCTTCTATCGTCTGCCGCCCTGAAGCACATTTGACTTCTCCTCACCTTGCCACTCCTTTAGGAGGTTTTGGTTCCTCCTGCTGAATGTTGCTGCAGAAGGAGATGGACCGTGCAAACAGGGAGCTGCAGTTGTGTGATGTTCCCTGCTCAGCTACTCCTACCTGCTTTGGCTGTGGAGGCAAGAAGTGGCTGCACCTCTGAACTGAACACGAAGCTTCTGCTCCTGAGCATATTGCCAGGAAATGCTGCGTGCGTCTGTCAGCCTCACCAGGGCCCAGAATAGCTGTGCTCTCTGCCTGCCCCAGATCTTCACCACCCATGTGGATTTGCTTTTTTAATTCTGTCACAGCCCTCACACGAGCTGCCCAACTTAAAGCAAATTTCTTAGTCATCTCTCTATCTTCCAGACATAATGTCACACTGGTCACTGTGCCTTTCCATATAATGGGGTCCTGGTTTTGCTGTCTAGTTACACCTCCACTGGTAAGCAATGCTGTGTCTTGGCTCCTCTGCTGGAGTTTTCCACACTGTCAAACTATCACTGCGGTTGTGTTGCATGATTCAGACCAACACCCCACAGCGCTGTCTCAGTTGGTGCCCAGGACCAGTCTAGGGTTAGTAGGAACAGGTGCCATCCTTAACAGACAAGGTGGGTGCAATTACCCTGATCTGGAGGGTGAAATGTACAATGGTGTGCCCCAATGACAACAGACAGTCCATTTTGTGGACGGAGATAAGAGCTAGAGAGCCAAACTTCTTTCTCAGTAGAGTGAGTACCCTCTGACCATCACCAGATGCACACCTCTAGGTGGGCTTCACCTCATCAGCCTTTAGCTGTTTAAATCTAATCATCCACTAGTTTCCTTCTTAGCAAAGGAACAGCAACAGGAACCTCTAATGGGCAACCTAAAATAGAAGGGGTGAGTCACCAACAGGAGACATCTGTTACTATCCACTAATTAAAGATGGAGCCAAGAGAACAAACTCAGACAACTTTCTTCACCCAGTTAAACTTGGGTGACATGAATCTTCCTTTACGTGGTTTTGCCTCCACCAAGCCTACTGAATCCTAGGACAAGGCATTGCCATATGCATGTTTAACAAGCACACTTGTACAAATGTACGAATGCAGAGTTTCCTACGGCTCTTTGAACTGATCACTCCTGACTTCTGAATAATTATTTCGGCGGAATTAACACTCTGAACATTTGCTTTCCAGAGGAATATATGTCATGCCATACAATCTGTGATGTGCAAGATTCTAGATTCACATAATAAATTAATTTTAGATATATTTTTAACCAATATGTTTGTTCCCTGAGTTATACCACATGGCTGAAGGAAAATACACACTTCTGTTCATCAGATCCCACAGCTCAAGCAGCAATGTATCAGTAGTAGTGACTCTGACCAGCATATGTAAGAATATGTTAGCAGCAGCATCATTTTATACCCACTGAAGGTGGTATTTATGACAGTATGAATAAGTGAGAAGCTAAAAAGTGGTTCTTCCTGAGTCCTGCTCTTTTCCACTTTTCCATTGTTGCAGCAGGGATGAGAGAGGAGTATCAGAAGAATGCATGTTTGCTTCTCCAAAATACTGGTATGACGATTCTTTTTGAGACAGGGAACAAAACTGATTTTCCTCGTCTCCATGTGCTCACAAGTGTGTGAATAAATATAAGCTGACACAGGATTTGTATGAGTGCAATATGGTGAAGCACCATTTTATTTTGCACCGCCAAGCTCTTGGCACAACTAATGAGGAAAGGAACGGTTCACAAACCATGCAAGTCTCCCTAAAGCACACATCATAAAACCTGTGGTGTGTTTCTAGCCACTGTACATGCTGTTTGTTCCACTTACTCCCTTCCAGTGTTAGTCTTCGCCTTCCAAAATTCTCTGCTTTCCCCCCTCTTATTGAATGACATTAGTTACTATGGAAACTGATCTGTGGATACGGAACTTGGTGACATCCACATGGAAGGGATGCTTCCCAGGAACCTAAATATCGACTGGATGGTTATATGCCAACACTGCATATGGCTTAGATTTTGTAAAAACCCGCAGAAGGGCACTGAGGGGAAAGAGGTATCAGCTGAGGTTATGATGAAAGAAACCCCAAATCCACCCACTGGTATGTTTGGCAGTCCCATGACCTTCCTGGTGACACAGCCCTGTGACTCAGAGGGAAAAGAACCAGAGACAGGCTGTGCTGAACCACAGGACTGTGGATTCCTCCCAGGAGCTGCTCTGTACTGAGAGAAACCCACAAGGTCACTACAGCTTTTGTGGTGAGCTTTAATGATGCTTACCAGAGAACTGTTAGCTCAAGTTAAAAGTAATTTTTAAAAAAATGCCATACACCATACACCAAAAACGTTTGTGACCTAGCTGCTTCAGAGGGGTCCTTTCTCATTATACAGAAATTCACCTCTTGCAGAAAACACTTTGTGAAGATGCACTTGGCTGGGTGATACTTTGCTGTGTCACAACGAGGAGAAAAACTTCTTCGAGGGATTAGGTGCACCAGAAAACAACTGCAACAAAGAGAAGAGGGCCCTGCTCTCAAGCAGGCAGCACCCAGCAGAGGAGTAGGACCAGGCAGTAGCAGGTACCAGCCCCTTTGTGGGCATCATCCTGCCCTTCACTGGAAATGACCAGCCCCACCTGCCCACGTGGGGATGCCTCTTGGTCTCATTGCTCAATAAACGCTGTTTTCTGTGCCTGTTAATAAAGTTACCAGATACCACCTCCCTCAGTGCAGGCCAGAGGCCAGGCAGAGGAGGGTGGGGAGGACAAATTCCTTTCCCTCTGGGCAGAGGGAAACCTGTGGGGCAGACAGGAGGGAGGTGGCACTGCAGGCAGCAGGGTGGAAGACTGGGATGAGGGGACTGGACACAGCATTAATCCCAGATTTATGGATTCCCAGTCCTTGTTTTTGATAAAAAATGCAAATCCTTTTCTAGAACAGAGGCACACAGCCTGAGTTGGGGCATCCTGCTGCAACCAAAGGTGGATGTTTTGGAGCAGCAGTTGTTAATATAGATTTTTTTTTTCTAACTGTGTTTCCAGAGGAGTAGGAGACATCTCCAAGCATCTCCCACATCCCCATCTTGTGTTTATCAGCACAAGTCACTGCAAGGGCAAATGCTGCCAAACTAGTATTGTAGGGGGGCAAAATCCTCGAGTGGAGGGATCTTTTGACTTACTTCAGGTTGGGTTGATTTTATATTTAATATGAAATGCCAGTGGTGTTTCCATTCACCTACAAACCAGGTCAGCTAGCTGCCCTAAACTGTTGAAAATCCTATTTATTTACCTGGATGCACAAGGAGCAGCACAAGGGGTGCAGGTTCCCTCCTCATCCTTTGTTCCTTACCCCACAGCTCTGAGAGTGGATCATTCAGGTTGCCCTTCCTCCCCTCGAGTAGCTCAAGAGGAAAAAGGCTACAGTAGATATAGTGATCAATGGCTGAGAATAAAATCTGACCCAATTTCAAGCTCCTCTTGAAAGATTTGGGAAAAAAAGATGTTCAGTACTTTTTTGGAGGTTTGTGCCGTTGCAGCAGTAGCAGACCTAGTATGTGCAGTAAGGTAAAGAGGAACAGACTGCATATTTTAAATGGAACTATCCCCAGAAACAACCAAGTAATTTAACACCCTGGACCATGCTGTCACATTTCTGTTTAGCATCTATGTGAAAAGTCATCATGTCCCATTTTTAGACAGTCACCTCCCTGTTCACACTGATCTTTATAACAAGCACACAAATGCCAGCCTATATTTAAAGGGGGATTTTTGCAGAACCCTAGAAATTTCAGTGGGACAGAGATTTTAGGCTGAATAAGGACAAGTACATAAAATGATGAGTTTTGCACAGTTTACCTAAACTTTCAGGACCTTTTCTCTCTTGCCAGGCTACCCTCTGGCACTGTCCCAATCCTCCACTTCTCTACTCTCTCAGGGCACTAGCAGAACACAGGCTACCCTAGCGAGGGGAGTGGCTCTAACACATTCCCCTGTCATTTCCCAGTGCATCAATTGTAGGGATTTTCCAGAGGGCTTTTTTAGATCCACCTGTTGTCTGTTCAGCCAGCCCCACAGAAACATATAAACCTGTTTTACTTGAAAAGGGAAAGCAGGCAAACCTCTCTGTGCAATTAGATAGAGCTGTCTGTCTGCTTTCAGCCAAGAAAGAGCTGCCAACCATGTTGAAGGAACAATTTACCTGACTGACATCTGAAGAGTAACAGAGTGAGTCCCCTAAATGAAACTTTCTCTTCAGCCTCAGGAAAAAAAATTCTACTCTATTCCCACGGTTTTGGCTGTTCCCCTCTGAGTCTGTGTGAGGCATGATGGCTCTGAACTGTTCTTACTTGAAATAAACTGGCTGGCCCATCCCTAACCAAAACCAGTATTTAAAATGTGACAGAGGAGCAGCTGCCCAAAAATTAACAACCAGCTGGTGACCCAGATGTAGAAATTAACTGCCAAAAACTCAGTTTCTAAAATACATTCAAAATTAGCATTAAATAAATATTGCTAGATACCAATAAATAAGGTACAGAAATAGGGTCAATCTACTTCTGGTATTGTAGGAATCTTGTGTGTTACACACACTAAAAAAAAAAATAAATAGAAGTGAAGCAATAGCAAAAAAAAAAATAGGAAAAATTGCACTTGATGGGAAATCAACTGGCTGAAATCCATGCTGGTCAGAAAGAGAACGATTAGGTTATAATAAGTTTTGCTGAGGAATAACTGAGTGGAGAAATGGAAAGAAAATTGAGCAGCAACCTCTCCCTATCTTTTCTAACAAGAAGAGATCTCAAAACTTAGCGACACTTCTGAGATGGTAAAAAGTAGCTTCAAAGCAATCAGCAGGAGAGCTGACACCCCAGAGCTGCTGAGTTCCAGACAGAGTGGAAAAAACTATGTCGAATTTGATTGCTAACGTACTCTGTCCCTATACAAGCAATTCCACAGGAAAAGGCAGGGGAAATTCCAGTGCCAAGACTTGCAATAAGGTCAAAAATGAAAGCCAAGACAGAAAAAAGATGAATAGAAGGGCAGCACCATCCTCTGCTCACCTGCATCAACCAGCAAGACCTCTCCCTTATTTGCATTTGTTTTTGCATACTGATGCGAGCTCTAGACTTGGAGCCGAGGGACTGAATTTTTATTAGGCATCGGCTGTCAAAGCACCGACAGCGGCAGCGTAGCAAGGCTTGAACAGCCTCAGTTTAGCTAAGCGGGACCGTGGCTGCTCTCTATAAATACACCGTGTGGGGGTAAGCGCCGGGGGGAGGGGAGAGCTATTTCTGATGAGAGAGATTGCCCAAGGAGAACAAATGGCTGTAAAGGGAGGGCAAAAGCCCTGCCTGCAGAGGGGACAGGCTCTGCCACTGTGACCACCCTGCCGGGCATTGCCTGGACCCAGACCAGTCCATTGGGAGCAGCAGGTGGGCTGGCATGTGCCCTGATGCAGAGGATGGGCAGGAGAAGCACTTCAAAGCCCGTGGGTTTGCCAAGGTGTGCTTGGGTAGCGGCGTGCTCACAGGACTCAGGGCAGCATCCCTCGGCATGCCAGGGACACCAAGGCTCCCAGCAGGGGGGCACTGTCACACACTGGCACCCTGGTCTCACATGACTCTCCAGCAGCATCCATGTCTCAGGTCCAGGTGGGACAGCCACACGTTCAGTAGAACTTTCCTAAAGGCTTTGTCTGGAAAGGCCGGATTTTTAAACAGGGGATGAGGTGTCTCTATGCTGCCAGCAGCAGTGACTGTGAAATGAATACTAAAAATTAAATAAACACTAAAAATACTCAGGGAAGTACTGCAGTGTAATTCTTTGCTGCTGGTGTTCAGAAACACTCAGTACTCAGCTGGACAAAGGTTCCACATGAATAGTGATTTATCAGACTTGAATAATCTCCATTTTTCTCTTTCCAGGACAGACACAGAGCAGAAGAACAGGAAAAGAAGGAAAGCTCCACCATAAAGGGTAGCAAAGAAAGTAACAAATGGGACGTGTGACAGGGGAGATCCTAACGTGCCTTTAGCCCAGGGCTCTGGAGAGGCAGAATGGTGCAGGGTGGGGCCTTGACAAGGAACCAGCATCACTTATGCTCCACCAGCTTGTCCCTGGGCTGCAGCTGACCTGTCATGCTCTCAGCCCTGCTGCTGGACCCCAACAGGTGGGCAAATTGGTGGCCACAAACCCACAGTCCTCATGCAGGGCAGTCCCTAAGTATCTGGCTGCAGCACAGGGTTTTCTCCCACCAGTGCTAGGCCGTTACCATTATATTTAAAAGGCTACTGTCAGCTTCCAGACAGCCCACTTCTTTTTTTTTTTCTCTTTTCTTTTTTTTTTGCCAGAACTTGAAGTAAATAGAAAAGGTTTGAAAGATTTGCTGGGAAGCAGCATTCTGTTCCAGTAAAAACAGCTGGTTCAGATAAATAATTATTATGTTACTATGTAGTAGCTACACCACAAGCAAGACAGCACTAGGAACCTAAAAACAAAAATACCCAAATTATAAACAGCATTTCATTCCCCAAGCTAAAAAACAAACAAAGAATGTAAAGGAAGATTTTTTTTTTTAACTCAGCTCAAATTTAATAAGTGTTTCTGGTAGCAGTAGTAAAGAAATATGTGTTTAAAATATAAACTTTCAATACTGAAAATAAGGTTGTAGACTGTAGGGTATAAAAGTTTCCCAAAACAAAATTCTTCCTTTTCAAACTGAAAGATATCCAAAGAAATCTGATAAACACTGCACTTTGTGCAGAACAGGGAAACAATTCTCTAAGAAATAATGATCTCTAGGTTGAATCCTTATGTTGGTTTCTATCCAAGTTCACTTAATTCTTAATCATCAAGATCACATCAGAAGGCAGGTCTGTGGCTTTCACTCATGGCTCAGTAGTGACAGGATTGCAAGATGTAAAATAGAGCTGCCACCAGACCTATCTCAACACCCATTGCAGTTACAGAAGTTCACCTTAATGGTTTAGTCATATTCTGACTGCACAATCACTGTAGGATTTAGAGCCCCCTCTGAAGGGTGATCTGGAGACCTCCAGTGCTGAAGGTGTTCAAACAAGTGAAAAAATGGTCCTTGTTTGTTATGGATTTGGTATCCATCTGCCTATATTTGGTATCCCTCTGCTTTCCTGACAAGACCATCAACGGCATAAATTTGTAAGATGCATGGTTTTATTATGCCTCCCTGGAAATTACCTCACCTAAAAAGTCTGTTTCAGCTGATTGAAGTACAGTGCACTGCAAAATACTCTTCTTCAACCACGTAATCTAGAGCAAACCCAGAGTTTACCAGCCTCCTTATCTGACTTCCTACATCCCATATCAAAGCCCTTCACTTCTCTGGTGATGCTTTCAAATAAACATAAGAGGCTTTTCCTAAACCTGGGATTTTTTCAGCAGGTCACACTGGGATCTCATTCATAAAATAAATCATGCTGTAAGAGAGATGGCAAAGAGACAAGAGCTGAGCAGCTCTTCAGCTAGGGGTATGAGATGATACAACTTTAGAAGATGCTGCTGGACTGAAGGAAAGCTTGGTAAACACCAGGCCAGTTCACTCAGAAAACACAACTGTGTAAGTGAGGTCTACAACTGGCTGGGAGGAGTTTTGCTGCAACTAACAGCAGAAACCTGCTGTTCCCCTCAAATTTTGGCGAGTTCACCCATTCCTTCTCAACATGCTGCCTTTTGAAGCTCTGTCTACCAGAGTTTTGAGGAAAAAAGCCTCAGGATAACTGACCATTTTCCCTTTTTATCTGGAGCAGGGCCCTTGGTGAAGTTCACCCAGAATCAGCCTTGGCCAGGGTAATTTGAAAAGCTGACCCAAGCAGTCAGCTTCCTGTGCCTTCTAACCTACCACCCTCCTCTCTCACCCTTCAGGACAGCGATGTTTATTGTCACAGCTGATTTTCATGGCAGTGTGGGGACTTGTTTTCTTTCTCTTAGTTGACATGCTGCAGAGATCCTGCTGGGAGCTATAAACATCCCCATCCATTCACAGGGACTAAAACCCACCATGAGGTGATATTTTGGGAGTGCAACCAATCAACTTCAAAAAAAATTGACCAGAAAAACCATTTCCGAACAGCTCTGCTGATTCCAAATATGCAGAGAGGAGTTTAGCTGTGTTAAAATGATCCCAAGAAAACAGCATAATAGAGCACTCCAAGGGAAGAGTAGCCCCTATGTCCCTCATATCTGCCTTGCAGTGGAGAGCTTGGCATTGATAAGCCTCCTGCCCTCCTGTCTCCAAATGGATTAATTTATCTACTCCAAACCAGATGGATAAATCCAGAGTTATCGATGATTGTGAGGGGATTTTTAGATCTGCAACAAAGATGCTCTCCATCACCCCTGGGGAGAGATATTGTGCATGCTCCCTGGGACCACCATGTGTGGGCTCCTCATCCCTGGCAGCTGGCTTGCCCAGGCAGCAAGGGGTGAACTGAGCTGCCACACCCACCTGTGTTGAGAAATAAAACACCGCTCTGGCACAGATGTGCCCACCCCTGCATCCCCAAGACACAGTCCAGGGCTGGGGCCACTCAGCACTCTCCCAGGGGAGCATGGATGCCAAGAAGTATTTTCCCAGTGTGCTTTGGATAGGGTCACTCACATTTGGATGGAAAATTTACCCACCCCCATCAGTCAGCCCCAGCATCAGTCAATGCTGCCTTGTTTTCCCTGTTTACACGTAAAGTCAAAGAGCAACTAGAGGTCAATCCTGCCTTCTAGACACTTCTTCAAAACTTGCACAAAGAGGTATGGAGTTATAGTAGGAAATAATTTTAGAAGTATGTTATTGTATATTAATTTTAAGATTTTCTTCCTCTCTCATAGGAGAGGGGCAGTCCTTCATTTTAATGGGAGGGAGATACTCACATTCCTCCTGAACACGGACTACTGGACCTCTCCCAGTGACTGTTCCTACCATGTGATCTAAAATTCCTGTTTTCCTTTCCCCAAGTTTGCAGCAAACAAAAGCATTTGTTTAGAGGGAAGCTTGTCTAGAATTACACAGTTCTAAACTGTCCCACAGAGAAGAGAGAGGACATGGCATAGGTAGGAGAGGTGGAAGGCTAAAAGGTTTACTCCAGACTTTCACAAGAGGTTATGAATATGAAAATATGTACACAGTCCTACAAGAAGTTTAGTAGTCAGTTCCATCATGGATGGTCTCTTTCTAGCTCATCTCTTGCCTCATGGCCAACCACGATCTAAATATAAATCCCAGGTACAGCTGCATGAGGAATACACTGCCCATTTTTGAGCAACAGCAACCTGTGTCAGTGTATGCAAACCTAGAGAGGGAGTAAAAGGCAGTGGAAGTCATGCCTGTGTGTGACAGAGTGGAATAGCAAGATGAGCAATGCTGGAAAGAGATGTGACTCCACTGAGGTCACAGGGGCTTCTAACTGGGAAGGATCTGGGCATATGTAAAAATAGGGTGTGGAAATAAGCTTATCTTTTTAGCTGCTTTCCTGTTTTACATTTGCTGCCTGCTCTAAGCCACATCCCAGGGTCTGGGTAGGTTTAGTGCAGAGCTGTTATGCCAACTCATTCTTGACTCCCTGGTGAGAGAATCCCCTCCCTTGCTTTTTGTAGTGCTCAAGTGCTGCCAAGGGATCATCACAGGGCTTAGCACAGAGCTCATGTTGCTGTATATTGTACTGTGCTGTTATTCCTTCACTTTTCTGCCTAAGCAACATCTGCAATAACTTTCCATCCCCAGACTAATTCACCAATTAATCCAAACCGGGATTTTCATGAGGTTGCACACACCTGTATCTGGCCATACGTTCTTTGTTTGCCTCATCTAGTGCAGGCAAGAGAAGGGAAAGTCTGACCAGTGAGTAAATCTTCCCCAGCCTTTTGCTATCAGCTGGCAGTCAGCAGACAGACTCTGGGCACAGGGGTAACGTGTCCAGATGTGTCCCTGACAAACAGCCCGGTGCCAGAGAAATATCCCTTGTCATACCAGGCTTTTTTAAATTTCTCTCCACAGATCAAAATCCCTGTAGCCAAACTAATATTGTTTGCCTTATAACTGTTTCCATCAGAGGAAAGGAGAGTGGACCTGCTTGGGGACATCTGCTGTACACAGCCACTTCAGGTCAAACAAAGGGAACTGCAAATGGAGGAGCCTGCATCCCGAGACTGGCTGCCAGAGTAACAAGGCATATATTTCCCAAGAAATTTTCACCTTCCTCTCCTTTCAGGAGGCCTCTTTGGTCTCAAGTGTCCACATAACCATACAGAGAGGGGAGAGGAAAACTTGGATTTTACACTGTTTGGTACTAACCCTGGGAGAGATCTCCAGATACATCCCTCCTCATCATTAGCTAAAGAGATATATGCTCATCAGATTTATGCTGAGTTTTTATGGAGTCTCACTGCCAGTGTCCCAACTACAGTGGTCTTCTCTGTTTAAGGGTTCCAGGGATTCACATAAGGCTGAATTGCCCTGCAGCCCATACAGTTAATGGGGAAAAACAGCCAAAACACAACTGAGGGCCACAAGAAGGTCACAAGCACTGTGCACAAGCTGGTGGAAAAAAAAAAAAAGCATGGTAGAGACCAGTAGCATTGAGTAGTTCTGCTTTTTTGTGTGTGTGTGATCCAGCTAGAGCATGAACTTGGGATAATTCCCCTGAGGAAGGAGGGATCTCCCTGAGGAAGTGTTTCTAAAAGAAGCTTGGTTTCTGCAGCCAGTTACCACACAAAACTTGGCAACCTTTTGAAGGCTTTCTTTTCCCCCTCTTTTCCCTGCCCCTACCACAGAATGTACATCATGCCCAGGACCCCAGAGAGCAATCAGAGCAGGAAAACAGTTTGACTAGGAAATCTTTCCAATGTCAACATCCTCTATCCTGGGGCCTTGCTTTCCGTGAAAAAAATGGACTTTGTGTACACATTTGCGTGGACTGGGCTTAAAGGCAAAGACCCATCCTGTGGGTTTAAAAAGAAGTTAAAAGATACTCTACAGCCCAAAGAGATTGTGCTACCTGAGTACTCCAGTGATGTATTTAGCAACATTTAGCAACATATTTATTTAGACTGAGCAAAACCTTGGGCATTTCAATGCAGAGAAGCCCTGGGGTCAAAGGGGTCTGTTCCAGACTTCATATCCATCAGCACTGTAAACTGTTGCTCCAGTCCTCAGCAAAAGTTGTGGAGTGATTTAGGGACTCCAAGGCTTTTCAGACTCCCAGGATCTGGGCTGGAACATCCATGGCTAAACAGATCCCTAAGGCTTTTATGTCATCACCTTAACTTCAACTGGAGCAGGAAAACCCCAGCGTGATCAGTGCTGGGACTTCTCCATGTAGCCAGCCCAGCTAGGGCAGAAATGAGAAACTGAACCAGTGCATGAAGGCTGAAAGTCAGACTGGTGGTGGCTGGTCCTGAAGGGAGACCAAGCAGGATCTGCTGCTCTGCACCAGTCAGTCGAACGGGGACGTTTGTGACTACAATGCTGAAATATTGCCATTTCAATAGAAATACTATTAACTCTGCAAGGCAAGAAGGCATGAGCATTTTGAGAATGCACAACACCAAGAAGCAGCTTGCTTAACAAGACTGACATGCGTATTATTTTGAAGGAAGTCGTATCCATGACTAAAAATAAACCTATGCCATTTCCCTGCTTGAATTTCCTGTAGATCTTTAAAGAATACAGAAACCTAACCAAGTCATTCTCTTTGAAGGAAACATTTGAGATCATTAGCAACTTACCTGCTAGGAGGTTCTCAAATCCAGATGTCTTTGTGGTAAATTTGCACAGAGTGCTTGATACCTATTTATCCCCTCATTTACAAGCCACATGCAACTCATAAAGTCAGCACTACCCTAAGAGAGACATGACTGGTGATTACTATGCTTGCAATAGACAGACCTTGATTAAAATGAGGTTTTGTTGTTAAGTGAAAAGTTAACTTTCAGGCACAGGTCTTAATTTAAAACATCTGAAAAATTAACGTTCTCATTTGGGCATTTTTCCAGGCCAAATGGTAGTGTCTGGATATTCTCTGGACAAGCTATCTCATCCACAGTAAGTGTCTAAATATTTGGCTCACTTCTCTTATGTATGTAAGTGAAGAATTATGTTGTTTTTATTAATCAGCCCAGAATAAGTTCATCACCCTTTATCACAGGTTTTGTTTCACTGCTGTGTCTGGCTCACTAAAAGAAAAGCACTTGTGTTACACCCTCTGACAGTCCCCACACACTTTGACTGTTTCATATTTGGATGACCCCAGTTGCTTTCATTTTGGATAATTTCTTGAATCCCTTCAGGATCTGTCAGCTCTAAAGCTTAAATATGGTATCAGTCTAGGAGTTTTGGTGGTTTGGGTTTTTTGGGTTTTTTGTTTTGTGGGTTGGTTTTTGGGGTTTTTTTTTTGGTTTTTTTTTTGGTTGGTTGGTTGGTTGGTTAAGTTTCTTGGTTTTGGAGGGTTTGGATTTGTTTTGTTTTGTTTAGGGTATTTTTTGGGTTTTGCATTTTTTGTTGTTGTTGGGTTTTGGTTTGGGGGGTTTTGTAGTTGTTGGTTTTGTTTTGAGGGTTGTTTGTTTGTTTGTTTGTTTGTGGGGCTTGGGGGTTTTTTCCCCTATAAGTTAAAATCTCTTTACTCATTTGTATTCCATGATTCCAAGCAGATTTAAAACACAAAGGGACTGTCCACACAGTGCATCCTGTAGTGGGTCCCCACTCGTTTTGTTTTGCTTTCCAGGCTCTTATTACATCTTCAAATAGCACATCTGTTCATGGTCATTGTAAGCCTGAGCAGCCCTTTGAAGGGAGTGACTTGCAACTCAGCTTGGTGGAAACTCAGGCTTACAAGATTGAAGAAGGTTACAAGGGGTCTAATGGACTCCAGTAAGCCACGCAGAAGAACTTCTATTAAAACATGTAAAATAATCTTCATGTTCTATTTGGTCCTTGCTTCTAATGTCTCCGATGGAGAATATCAATCAGTTTGGGGCACCATACTTCAAAAAAGATAGGAATAAAAAAATGAGGGTGTAGGAAAAATGACCTGCTAGGAAGGGTAGAAGCTAATTGGTCTAGCAGGAAAAAAAACCTAAGTAGAGACATTAAAAGCCTTTAAGGACAAGACAAATGCAAAAAGGGAGAAAAGAAATTATTTCTATGTTCTTTGGAGCTAGGACAAATGTAATGCATTTTGATTGCACCAAGAGAGACTAAAGGTTGGTGTGAGAGACAGCTTCCTCTAGCGATAAGGACAGTAAACAGTGGAAAAGATTGCCTAGAGAGGTTGTGGAATATCCATCACTCTTGGTTTCTAAAAGCAAATGTGACAGATGTGAGTTGGAATCATTCTGGTATAGCTGGACCTGCTTTGGGCAAGGACTGTGGACAAGTTTATTCCTCAAGGCAGTCTACCAGAGCTATTTTTTTGGTGATGATGTGCCTCATAGGCAGAGAAGATTAAATATGTAATAAAATTTTAAAAAGAAATCTCAAGAAATGAGGGAAGATAAAAAGGCCTTGGACATCACTAAGTTTTGGGGAGCTGAAGGTGTGCTTTAGTCTTCAAAGAGTCCTCTGATCTGTTTTTGTTTTACATAGAGTTAATATAAAACATCACTTTGTAGGCAGCATGAAGAAGCCTGTGGACTTCAGAAAGGTCACTTAAGGGGGATAAGCTGGGTGGGTCCTGCAGTCATTTCAGACACTTCATCGAGTTTCTTATATCCATCCCAGTGGTAGGCCTCATGAGAGGAAGTGCACATATTGCCTGGCCAAGGAAAGATTTGTGCTACAAAGTTCAGAACCCTTTTGGAAAAGATTCAAAGCTAAATGTTTTTGTTTTGTTTTTTGTTTTTTTTTTCCCTAAGAAAAATAAAAGAGGTGGGGGCCATAAAACTCCACTACCAGAAAACTGAACTGAAGTTTAACAGCCACGTCCAGAAAGGAAGAGAGAATTAAGCTGGCCATCAACACTTATGAAGAAAATATTAGAGATCTGCTCACAGTGCATGTCATGGAGTCTTGGTTTACCATGCTTCGTACCATGTACAAGGATTACAGATATCCAGGTGGGGGAGGAGGTTGCTGTGCTGTCCCTCTTCCCATGGAAGAAACAAGAAGAGTATGTGTTTCACAAAGCCAACAGGACCACCTTTCAGAATTCTAGTTAACTCCTAATCGCCTTAAATCATCCAGTACTCTTACATAAGCCTCCCAAATCTTCTTCATTAAAATCCAAAACCACATCCATCATATTAAGGTGCCTTCCCCAATAGCAACTCATTAACAGATCTTCCAAATTCTGACTTCACTGACACTGTATTTAATGAACTGTTGAAATTCAAAGCAGAATTCAAATGATGGGGAAATTGAGGTTTAAAACAGTAAAGACACAAGATGACATATTTCCAAGAGCTTCACAGCCTTTATTTCTGTGGATATTCTCATCTGTGCCAGTATAAACTGGGAGCAACTCCACTAAATGTGGCAAAACCTCCCAATAATTGCACATCAGCATAATCCCACTGTGACATCATGATCAGTCCTGAAAGTGCTCTCATGAATTACCATTTTTATCATACCTTTTTTGAAAGCCTTTAGCAATAACTGAGAAGAAAACAACTTTAATAAAAGCACCTCACAGTTCTTCTCAATGTATAATGACATTTGATAAAAAGAGAAAAATCGATAT